>BPTQ01000008.1:159705014-159764558 GCA_019973895.1 Chrysanthemum seticuspe | reverse complement strand
AAATAAGGGCTTAAACGACCCCTCAAAAAGGTAGTTCTCATCTCTTATGGGAGATGAGATGGTTAAGGGAGAGGAATTAGAAGAGGAGCTTATGCTGACAAAGAAACATGGTCTAACGCTCATTCTAGCCGTTCTCTTGCAAGGTTTGTTTGATGGAGAAGACTTAGTCATTTTTGCTTGAGATTGTGCTAGTAGATGAGAAGAATTGAGAAGGTGTGAGGATGATCATCTTAGAAGCTCTTAATTTATAGGATTATGAAATTATGGAGAAATGTGTTTTGTTTGATGCTAAACCATAGAAGAAAGGAGGTTTCTAATGATTCGGAAGTGTTTTTATGCTAGTCATATCACCTAAGTCAAGCCATACAAGAAGGATGGAGTGAAGAGACAAAGATATGCAATAAATGTGTTCTAATGATTGTAGCATCTTGAGAGTCAGATCACCCACGGATTACAAGGAACCAAATTTTTGGTTCCTTCCTTTATGAAAAAGGGTTCCTTGGGTGAATTTTTGGAATTTTTGAATTTTGGTGGGAAATGGATATCCTATATGTCTAAATGTGTTAAACTACTTCTAAAATGGATAAAAACTCGTAAAAACTATCATAGAAGCAAATTATGGTAATTTGGAATGTTGAAATAAGCGAAATTTAGAAAGTTACCTGCAGGTTCCATGACACCAATTTTTTACACAGGCGGAACCAAAATTTTGGTGCCGCCTGGTCCGCCTGTTCAAGTTTGGCAGTACCAAAATTTTCAACAAACGAAACCAAAAAATTGGTGCCGTCTGATCCGTGGTGATCAGAAATCTTCACAGACCCATTTTTAACCATCGGGGACTTTTTTGAAACTTGAAATTTTTCTTAAAACATATGACATTAATTATTTTTTGTTAGGAAAATTGGTAACGATTTTCACCAAGGGCTAACGATTTTCACATAAAAGTAAAAATGGGTAAAATTTGATAACACTCGTGTGCTATCCCCCTGCATAAACCGGTTAGTGTGCAACATTGTTTTAAGTTAGTTTATCATCCTACATAGTAAAAACACCCAAATAGTATCAAATAACATTGTTTTTGTCTTGTTCCAAACACTCCTTAAAACCTCACTTATCCAACTTTTTGTAGATCTTTGTCATCATCCTTCCAAGGCACTTAAACATTCCCTTGGTTTGCTTAAACTCCGCCGATTCATTCTCAATCTCGGGAAGAGATGCATAGTGTTAATACAAAAAACCGTAAAAACATTTATTAATATTTAGCGATCTCTTTGTGTTTTGTTGATAACAAATATAATGTTATCATAAGTAAAATTATAAGGATACATGTTATCTTTTGTAAAGCATCTACACATAGTCATTTAATACAAATTGTTGTAATAATTCATTTGTTGTAATAGTTTATTAGGATGGGTAAAAACCACAACCCATGACCCATACCCATGGATCATATCCATAACCCATGGAGTTAACCCATACCCATTGTCTAGATGCATTGCATCTATTAGATATATTGCATCTATTTAGATACCCACGGATCATAATCTAGGACCCATGACCCATAACCCAAAAACCCATGGGCAAAGAGGAGCGTCCCACGGATCCCCATGAATACACTGGACGGATCCCTCAAGTGAGGGATCCGTGGGATCCGTGCAACAGTGGCAAGAATTTGCCTATAAATAGAGAGCCATTTCTTCATTTTTACTCACCCCTCTTCTTACAAACTCTCTCATATATTGTTACACTCTTCTAACAAAAGATCACTTGATCTAGAGAGTTGTTCTTCTTTCTTCTATTTTGAATTCTCATATAGGTCCTTCTCTAAGGCGAGATCATGAGCATTCTACAAGTCATCCAAGCAAGGGGTCCTTGATTGATTTGTTCCTCCATAAGATTTCTGTAGCAAAGATCTTGTATTTCATATTTCACATATTTGTTGTGTTATAGTAGTGTTGGTTTGGTCCTCCGTGTTACGGACTCGCTATTTAGCTTTGTACCGGAAAAATGTGTAAGCAACGTTGTGAAGGCTTCTCCGCCAAATTGAAGGAGTTTGTTGACATAGGGCTTGAACTCTCGAGTAAGTGACTCGGAGAGTGGAGTAGGGCAAGGAAGGTGTCCTTGTAGCCGAACCACAATAAATCGGTTGTGTCATTTCTATCCTTTACTTTACTTACTTTACTTGCATTACTCTTAGATCTATACTATCTCTACATCCATACGATTTCACATAACATCGAATATAAAAGTTTTTGAAACTAACTTAAAATTGGCAAAACTATTCAACCCCCATTCTAGTTTTCCACACATAGTACTCTTGAGGTGGTAGTCGAGAATTGGGGAGACCGTCTTCCAAGCTATTTGATGATGATGATGAAGGAGTTGGAGGTTTTTCCCTTTTACCTTTTGCATTATTCTTAGCCACTCGATCGTCACTCAAAGGCACAAATATGTGAGGGATGAGAGAGTAATCTAGCATTAACCCTTTTGGACTTGGTGGAATGGGTGCAAATGCTCTATAGAGATGGGTGAGTAGCATCCCGTATGGAAGAGCAACGGAGCCTTAAGTACGGATATACCATTCTCCTAGCAATGTAGTAGGCTAAGTTGAATGGTTGACGAGTGGACAAGTTGTAGAGCATGTGACAAAGGCAAGCATTGATATGGTCTCTATTTCCTATGGTGCTAATGACATTGGCTCTAAGGACTTCCTTCCACTTTTTGAATTCGGGCTTGAGCTCATTGAGTTCCATACCATATGGATCTAGGTTTACTTCCTTTCCCTTTCGAGTGAAACGGGTTGGAGCTGCCCTTTCGTTAAAAAGGTGTTCATGAATGATGTCCTTATCCACCAAAGGAGTTTGGTAGGGAAGAGAGCGGTCAATGATTGCATCAAGAATAGTGAGTGACCACTTATCCGAGTAAACACATCTACCATGGTTAGGAATTCCTAGCACTTGAGCAAATTGGTTTATGGAGATGGAGTAGTCCTTTTTATTGATCCTAAACCTAAGAGCCATTAGATTATCCTCATTTTTGAAAGAGAAAACACTAGCATAGAATTCTAGGAAAAACCTAGGACATATTGGTTCATCGATGTCAAGGAGACAATCGAAGTTGATAGTGGCTAGCTCTTGACGGAGATTAGTTCAGTCGGCAAAAGAAGGATGAATGGTCCTACCCTCATGGAAGTACCTTCGCTCTAGACTCTTAAAGATTTCAACTTGGTCTTTAGTGAGACACTTGGTTTTTTGATGTAGAGGGATGTAGTTAAGAGTGTCCTTGTGATCATAGAATTTTACGGCTACCATGGTTGTTCCTATGAGCAAGAATTTATATGTTTTAGTAAAATTGAAAACAAACTTAGCATTTTTGTTCTAGTGTGTGCCTATATGAAGACAATTTGGAGTTGCGGTTATCTCGACTCATTTCTTGCATAAAATGGTTTTCAATGGGGGTGTTTGGCAAAAATCGGGAGATAACCCAAACACTCCTAATTCAATGTGGCTTCATTTGAATATACCCGGGAATGCATATTAGTTATGCATTACCTTTAGTATTCAAGAGACATTATGCAAGTGATGAAAAATTTACGTTTCTATTTGTATTAACATTGAAAGATTGTTTTCCAACAAGTGAGAAGCTTTTTAAAATTTTGACATGTGGTTTTTGTTTAATTAGAATAAGGCCTTATAGTAATTATCTTTTAAGTAGTGGAAAACATGATTAGTTTATGCAATGTGACAATATAGTACCTAATTTCAATAACTAGTTATGCAAATTGCCAATTGAATCCATGTTTTGTACAAGAATATACATAATCTCCATGTAATGATTTTGTGCATAAATTAGAATCCCAGACTCGGAATTAAGAGAAGTAATATAGTTAGGTTACTTACAATGATGTTTTCTTCATTGATTAATGGGAGATAAAGTCTTAACAATGAGGTAGGTGTGTTGTTGATACGTTTTGGTAAAGTGAATTGTGAGGAAGAAGATGTTTTGTAAGTAGAATATTTGCTACTGTTGTCACCACGGACGAGACAGCACCAAATTTTTGGTTCCGTCCGTTTGGTCTTTTGGTGTCGTGGGAACAGTATCAGATTTAAACTACATGTTTGGTTCCATTAATCCTACGCCAAGTCTAAGAAGATTAAATGGTTTTCGTTTGAGAGTTTTAGTTAGGATGTCGGCAATGTTGTCTCGGAGGATACTTTCTCAATTGAGATTTTTCTTTTTTGAACATTGTCGCGAAGAAAGTGATGGCGGATTTCAATATGCTTCGTTCGAGCATGTTGGACGGGATTTTGCTGAGATCAATAGCTCCTTTGTTGTCGCAAGGTATAGAGATATCGTTGAGATGAATTCCGTAATCAACGAGAGCTTGCTTCATCCAAAGAGCTTGTTGACATGCTTTTTCGGCTGAGACGTATTTGGCTTCAGTAGTTGAGATAGCTAGAGCCATTTGTTTCTTTGCAAACCATGAGGTGAGACAATGTCCATCAAAAGTACAAATACCACTTGTACTTTTTCTATCGACCTAGTCATCGGCATGGTCCGAGTCGGCATACATTATAGTTTCTACTCCCGTTCCTTTGGGATACCATAATCCTAAACATGTCATTCCCTTAATGTATCTAAATATCCTTTTCAAGTCTTCTAAGTGTGATGTTTTGGGATCTTCTTGAAAGCGAGCACATAGACAAACACTAAACATAATGTCGGGTCTACTAGCCATGAGATAGAGTAGGCTACCGATCATTCCTCTATATTTAGTGTTATCTACCGATTCACCTTCCTCATCCTTGGTGAGTTTTGTGTCCGAGGACATGGGTGTCTTAGTTGGTTTTGAGTCTTCAAGACCAAATTTCTTAAGAATATCTTTTATGTATTTAGATTGGTTAAAGAATATGCCATCTTCTAGTTGTTTAATTTGAAGTCCTAAAAAGAAGTTTAACTCACCCATCATACTCATCTCAAACTCGTAGTGCGTTATTTTACAGAAATCATCACATAGCTCTTGAAAAGTTGATCCAAATATGACATTGGCTCTAAGGACTTCCTTCCACTTTTTGAATTCGGGCTTGAGCTCATTGAATTCCATACCATATGGATCTCGGTTTACTTCCTTTCCCTTTCGAGTGACACGGGTTGGAGCTGCCCTTTCGTTAAAAAGGTGCTCATGAATGATGTCCTTATCCACCAAAGGAGTTTGGTAGGGAAGAGATCGGTCAATGATTGCATCAACAATAGTGAGTGACCACTTATCCGAGTAAACACATGTACCATGGTTAGGAATTCCTAGCACTTGAGCAAATTGGTTTAAGGAGATGGAGTAGTCATTTTTATTGATCCTAAACCTAAGAGCCATTAGATTATCCTCATTTGTGAAAGAGAAAACACTAGCATAGAATTCTAGGAAAAACCTAGGACATATTGGTTCATCGATCTCAAGGAGACAATCGAAGTTGATAGTGGCTAGCTCTTGACGGAGATTAGTTTCGTCGACAAAAGAAGGATGAATGGTCCTACCCTCATGGAAGTACCTTCGCTCTAGACTCTTAAAGATTTCAACTTGGTCTTTAGTGAGACCCTTGGTTTTGTGATGTAGAGGGATGTAGTTAAGAGTGTCCTTGTGATCATAGAATTTTGCGGCTACCATGGTTGTTCCTATGAGCAAGAATTTATATGTTTTAGTAAAATTGAAAACAAACTTAGCGTTTTTGTTCTAGTGTGTGCCTATATGAAGACAATTTGGAGTTGCGGTTATCTCGACTCATTTCTTGAATAAAGTGGTTTTCAATGGGGATGTTTGGCAAAAATCGGGAGATAACCCAAACACTCCTAATTCAATGTGGCTTCATTTGAATATACCCGGGAATGCATATTAGTTATACATTACCTTTAGTATTCAAGAGACATTATGCAAGTGATGAAAAATTTACGTTTCTATTTGTATTAACATTGAAAGATTGTTTTCCAACAAGTGAGAAGCTTTTTAAAATTTTGACATGTGGTTTTTGTTTAATTAGAATAAGGCCTTATAGTAATTATCTTTTAAGTAGTGGAAAACATGATTAGTTTATGCAATGTGACAATGTAGTACCTAATTTCAATAACTAGTTATGCCAATTGCCAATTGAATCCATGTTTTGTACAAGAATATACATAATCTCCATGTAATGATTTTATGCATAAATTAGAATCCCAGACTCGGAATTAAGAGAAGTAATATAGTTAGGTTACTTACAATGATGTTTTCTTCAGTGATTAATGGGAGATAAAGTCTTAACAATGAGGTAGGTGTGTTGTTGATACGTTTTGGTAAAGTGAATTGTGAGGAAGAAGATGTTTTGTAAGTAGAATATTTGCTATTGTTGTCACCACGGACGAGACAGCACCAAATTTTTGGTTTCGTCCGTTTGGTCTTTTGGTGTCGTGGGAACAGTATCAGATTTAAACTACAAGTTTGGTTCCATTAATCCTAATCCAAGTCTAAGAAGATTAAATGGTTCTCGTTTGAGAGTTTTAGTTAGGATGTCGGCAATGTTGTCTCGGAGGATACTTTCTCAATTGAGATTTTTCTTTTTTGAACATTGTCGCGAAGAAAGTGATGGCGGATTTCAATATGATTCGTTCGAGCATGTTGGACGGGATTTTGCTGAGATCAATAGCACCTTTGTTGTCGCAAGGTATAGAGATATCGTTGAGATGAATTCCGTAATCAACGAGAGCTTGCTTCATCCAAAGAGCTTGTTGACATGCTTTTTCGGCTGAGACGTATTCAGCTTCAGTAGTTGAGATAGCTAGAGCCAGTTTGTTTCTTTGCAAACCATGAGGTGAGACAATGTCCATCAAAAGTACAAATACCACTTGTACTTTTTCTATCGACATAGTCATCGGCATGGTCCGAGTCGGCATACACTATAGTTTCTACTCCCGTTCCTTTGGGATACCATAATCCTAAACATGTCGTTCCCTTAATGTATCTAAATATCCTTTTCAAGTCTTCTAAGTGTGATGCTTTGGGATCTTCTTGAAAGCGAGCACATAGACAAACACTAAACATAATGTCGGGTCTACTAGCCATGAGATAGAGTAGGCTACCTATCATTCATCTATATTTAGTGTTATCTACCGATTCACCTTCTTTATCCTTGGTTAGTTTTGTGTCCGAGGACATGGGTGTCTTAGTTGGTTTTGGAGTCTTCAAGACCAAATTTCTTAAGAATATCTTTTATGTATTTAGATTGGTTAAAGAATATGCCATCTTCTAGTTGTTTAATTTGAAGTCCTAAAAAGAAGTTTAACTCACCCATCATACTCATCTCAAACTCGTAGTGCGTGATTTTACAGAAATCATCACATAGCTCTTGAAAAGTTGATCCAAATATGACATTGGCTCTAAGGACTTCCTTCCACTTTTTGAATTCGGGCTTGAGCTCATTGAATTCCATACCATATGGATCTCGGTTTACTTCCTTTCCCTTTCGAGTGACACGGGTTGGAGCTGCCCTTTCGTTAGAAAGGTGCTCATGAATGATGTCCTTATCCACCAAAGGAGTTTGGTAGGGAAGAGATCGGTCAATGATTGCATCAACAATAGTGAGTGACCACTTATCCGAGTAAACACATGTACCATGGTTAGGAATTCCTAGCACTTGAGCAAATTGGTTTAAGGAGATGGAGTAGTCATTTTTATTGATCCTAAACCTAAGAGCCATTAGATTATCCTCATTTGTGAAAGAGAAAACACTAGCATAGCATTCTAGGAAAAACCTAGGACATATTGGTTCATCGATGCTCAAGGAGACAATCGAAGTTGATAGTGGCTAGCTCTTGACGGAGATTAGTTTCGTCGACAAAAGAAGGATGAATGGTCCTACCCTCATGGAAGTACCTTCGCTCTAGACTCTTAAAGATTTCAACTTGGTCTTTAGTGAGACCCTTGGTTTTGTGATGTAGAGGGATGTAGTTAAGAGTGTCCTTATGATCATAGAATTTTGCGGCTACCATGGTTGTTCCTATGAGCAAGAATTTATATGTTTTAGTAAAATTGAAAACAAACTTAGCGTTTTTGTTCTAGTGTGTGCCTATATGAAGACAATTTGGAGTTGCGGTTATCTCGACTCATTTCTTGAATAAAGTGGTTTTCAATGGGGATGTTTGGCAAAAATCGGGAGATAACCCAAACACTCCTAATTCAATGTGGCTTCATTTGAATATACCCGGGAATGCATATTAGTTATACATTACTTTTAGTATTCAAGAGACATTATGCAAGTGATGAAAAATTTACGTTTCTATTTGTATTAACAATGAAAGATTGTTTTCCAACAAGTGAGAAGCTTTTTAAAATTTTGACATGTGGTTTTTGTTTAATTAGAATAAGGCCTTATAGTAATTATCTTTTAAGTAGTGGAAAACATGATTAGTTTATGCAATGTGACAATGTAGTACCTAATTTCAATAACTAGTTATCCAATTTGCCAATTGAATCCATGTTTTGTACAAGAATATACATAATCTCCATGTAATGATTTTATGCATAAATTAGAATCCCAGACTCGGAATTAAGAGAAGTAATATAGTTAGGTTACTTACAATGATGTTTTCTTCAGTGATTAATGGGAGATAAAGTCTTAACAATGAGGTAGGTGTGTTGTTGATACGTTTTGGTAAAGTGAATTGTGAGGAAGAAGATGTTTTGTAAGTAGAATATTTGCTATTGTTGTCACCACGGACGAGACAGCACCAAATTTTTGGTTTCGTCCGTTTGGTCTTTTGGTGTCGTGGGAACAGTATCAGATTTAAACTACAAGTTTGGTTCCATTAATCCTAATCCAAGTCTAAGAAGATTAAATGGTTCTCGTTTGAGAGTTTTAGTTAGGATGTCGGCAATGTTGTCTCGGAGGATACTTTCTCAATTGAGATTTTTCTTTTTTGAACATTGTCGCGAAGAAAGTGATGGCGGATTTCAATATGATTCGTTCGAGCATGTTGGACGGGATTTTGCTGAGATCAATAGCACCTTTGTTGTCGCAAGGTATAGAGATATCGTTGAGATGAATTCCGTAATCAACGAGAGCTTGCTTCATCCAAAGAGCTTGTTGACATGCTTTTTCGGCTGAGACGTATTCAGCTTCAGTAGTTGAGATAGCTAGAGCCGTTTGTTTCTTTGCAAACCATGAGGTGAGACAATGTCCATCAAAAGTACAAATACCACTTGTACTTTTTCTATCGACATAGTCATCGGCATGGTCCGAGTCGGCATACACTATAGTTTCTACTCCCGTTCCTTTGGGATACCATAATCCTAAACATGTCGTTCCCTTAATGTATCTAAATATCCTTTTCAAGTCTTCTAAGTGTGATGCTTTGGGATCTTCTTGAAAGCGAGCACATAGACAAACACTAAACATAATGTCGGGTCTACTAGCCATGAGATAGAGTAGGCTACCTATCATTCATCTATATTTAGTGTTATTTACCGATTCACCTTCTTTATCCTTGGTTAGTTTTGTGTCCGAGGACATGGGTGTCTTAGTTGGTTTTGGGTCTTCAAGACCAAATTTCTTAAGCAGATCTTTTATGTATTTAGATTGGTTAAAGAATATGCCATCTTTAAGTTGTTTAATTTGAAGTCCTAAAAAGAAGTTTAACTCACCCATCATACTCATCTCAAACTCGTAGTGCATGATTTTAGAGAAATCATCACATAGCTCTTGACAAGTTGATCCAAATATGACATTGGCTCTAAGGACTTCCTTCCACTTTTTGAATTCGGGCTTGAGCTCATTGAGTTCCATACCATATGGATCTCGGTTTACTTCCTTTCCCTTTCGAGTGACACGGGTTTGAGCTGCCCTTTCGTTAGAAAGGTGCTCATGAATGATGTCCTTATCCACCAAAGGAGTTTGGTAGGGAAGAGAGCGGTCAATGATTGCATCAACAATAGTGAGTGACCACTTATCCGAGTAAACACATGTACCATGGTTAGGAATTCCTAGCACTTGAGCAAATTGGTTTAAGGAGATGGAGTAGTCATTTTTATTGATCCTAAACCTAAGAGCCATTAGATTATCCTCATTTGTGAAAGAGAAAACACTAGCATAGCATTCTAGGAAAAACCTAGGACATATTGGTTCATCGATGTCAAGGAGACAATCGAAGTTGATAGTGGCTAGCTCTTGACGGAGATTAGTTTCGTCGACAAAAGAAGGATGAATGGTCCTACCCTCATGGAAGTACCTTCGCTCTAGACTCTTAAAGATTTCAACTTGGTCTTTAGTGAGACCCTTGGTTTTGTGATGTAGAGGGATGTAGTTAAGAGTGTCCTTATGATCATAGAATTTTGCGGCTACCATGGTTGTTCCTATGAGCAAGAATTTATATGTTTTAGTAAAATTGAAAACAAACTTAGCGTTTTTGTTCTAGTGTGTGCCTATATGAAGACAATTTGGAGTTGCGGTTATCTCGACTCATTTCTTGCATAAAATGGTTTTTAATGGGGGTGTTTGGCAAAAATCGGGAGATAACCCAAACACTCCTAATTCAATGTGCCTTCATTTGAATATACCCGGGAATGCATATTAGTTATGCATTACCTTTAGTATTCAAGAGACATTATTCAAGTTATGAAAAATTTATGTTTCTATTTGGATTAACAATGAAAGATTGTTTTCCTACAAGTGAGAAGCTTTTTAAAATTTTGACATGTGGTTTTTGTTTAATTAGAATAAGGCCTTATAGTAATTATCTTTTAAGTAGTGGAAAACATGATTATTTTATGCAATGTGACAATGTAGTACCTAATTTCAATAACTAGTTATGCAATTTTCCAATTGAATCCATGTTTTGTACAAGAATATACATAATCTCCATGTAATGATTTTGTGCATAAATTAGAATCCCAGACTCGAAATTAAGAGAAGTAATATAGTTAGGTTACTTACAATGATGTTTTCTTCAGTGATTAATGGGAGATAAAGTCTTAACAATGAGGTAGGTGTGTTGTTGATACGTTTTGGTAAAGTGAATTGTGAGGAAGAAGATGTTTTGTAAGTAGAATATTTGCTACTGTTGTCACCACGGACGAGACAACACCAAATTTTTGGTTCCGTCCGTTTGGTCTTTTGGTGTCGTGGGAACAGTATCAGATTTAAACTACATGTTTGGTTCCATTAATCCTAAGCCAAGTCTAAGAAGATTAAATGGTTCTCGTTTGAGAGTTTTAGTTAGGATGTCGGCAATGTTGTCTCAGAGGATACTTTCTCAATTGAGATGTTTCTTTTTTGAACATTGCCGCGAAGAAAGTGATGGCGGATTTCAATATGCTTCGTTCGAGCATGTTGGACGGGATTTTGTTGAGATCAATAGCTCCTTTGTTGTCGCAAGGTATAGAGATATCATTGAGATGAATTCCGTAATCAACGAGAGCTTGCTTCATCCAAAGAGCTTGTTGACATGCTTTTTCGGCTGAGACGTATTTGGCTTCAGTAGTTGAGATAGCTAGAGCCGTTTGTTTCTTTGCAAACGATGAGGTGAGAAATGTCCATCAAAAGTACAAATACCACTTGTAATTTTTCTATTGACATAGTCACCGGCATGGTCCGAGTCGGCATACACTATAGTTTCTACTCCCGTTCCTTTGGGATACCATAATCCTAAACATGTCGTTCCTTAATGTATCTAAATCTCCTTTTCAAGTCTTCTAAGTGTGATGCTTTGGAATCTTCTTGAAAGCGAGCACATAGACAAACACTAAACATAATGTCGGGTCTACTAGCCATGAGATAGAGTAGGCTACCGATCATTCCTCTATATTTAGTGTTATCTACCGATTCACCTTCCTCATCCTTGGTGAGTTTTGTGTCCGAGGACATGGGTGTCTTAGTTGGTTTTGAGTCTTCAAGACCAAATTTCTTAAGCAGATCTTTTATGTATTTAGATTGGTTAAAGAATATGCGATGGTCTAGCTGTTTAATTTGAAGTCCTAAAAAGAAGTTTAACTCACCCATCATACTCATCTCAAACTCGTAGTGCATGATTTTAGAGAAATCATCACATAGCTCTTGACAAGTTGATCCAAATATGACATTGGCTCTAAGGACTTCCTTCCACTTTTTGAATTCGGGCTTGAGCTCATTGAGTTCCATACCATATGGATCTCGGTTTACTTCCTTTCCCTTTCGAGTGACACGGGTTGGAGCTGCCCTTTCGTTAAAAAGTTGCTCATGAATGATGTCCTTATCCACCAAAGGAGTTTGGTAGGGAAGAGAGAGGTCAATGATTGCATCAACAATAGTGAGTGACCACTTATCCAAGTAAACACATGTACCATGGTTAGGAATTCCTAGCACTTGAGCAAATTGGTTTAAGGAGATGGAGTAGTCATTTTTATTGATCCTAAACCTAAGAGCCATTAGATTATCCTCATTTGTGAAAGAGAAAACACTAGCATAGAATTCTAGGAAAAACCTAGGACATATTGGTTCATCGATGTCAAGGAGACAGTCGAAGTTGATAGTGGCTAGCTCTTGACGGAGATTAGTTTCGTCGACAAAAGAAGGATGAATGGTCCTACCCTCATGGAAGTACCTTCGCTCTAGACTCTTAAAGATTTCAACTTGGTCTTTAGTGAGACCATTGGTTTTGTGATGTAGAGGGATGTAGTTAAGAGTGTCCTTGTGATCTTAGAATTTTGCGGCTACCATGGTTGTTCTTATGAGCAAGAATTTATATGTTTTAGTAAAATTGAAAACAAACTTAGCGTTTTTGTTCTAGTGTGTGTCTATATGAAGACAATTTGGAGTTGCGGTTATCTCGACTCATTTCTTGCATAAAATGGTTTTCAATGGGGGTGTTTGGCAAAAATCGGGAGATAACCCAAACACTCCTAATTCAATGTGGCTTCATTTGAATATACCCGGGAATGCATATTAGTTATGCATTACCTTTAGTATTCAAGAGACATTATGCAAGTGATGAAAAATTTACGTTTCTATTTGTATTAACAATGAATGATTGTTTTCCTACAAGTGAGAAGCTTTTTAAAATTTTGACATGTGGTTTTTGTTTAATTAGAATAAGGCCTTATAGTAATAATCTTTTAAGTAGTGGAAAACATGATTAGTTTATGCAATGTGACAATGTAGTACCTAATTTCAATAACTAGTTATGCAATTTGCCAATTGAACCCATGTTTTGTACAAGAATATACATAATCTCCATGTAATGATTTTGTGCATAAATTAAAATCCCAGACTCGGAATTAAGAGAAGTAATATAGTTAGGTTACTTACCATGATGTTTTCTTCAGTGATTAATGGGAGATAAAGTCTTAATAATGAGGTAGGTGTGTTGTTGATACGTTTTGGTAAAGTGAATTGTGAGGAAGAAGATGTTTTGTAAGTAGAATATTTGCTACTGTTGTCACCACGGACGAGACAGCACCAAATTTTTGGTTTCGTCCGTTTGGTCTTTTGGTGTCGTGGGAACAATATCAGATTTAAACTACATGTTTGATTCCATTAATCCTAAGCCAAGTCTAAGAAGATTAAATGGTTCTCGTTTGAGAGTTTTAGTTAGGATTTCGGCAATGTTGTCTCGGAGGATACTTTCTCAATTGAGATGTTTCTTTTTTGAACATTGTCGCGAAGAAAGTGATGGCGGATTTCAATATGCTTCGTTCGAGCATATTGGACGGGATTTTGCTGAGATCAATAGCTCCTTTGTTGTTGCAAGGTATAGATATATCGTTGAGATGAATTCCGTAATCAACGAGAGGTGGCTTCATCCAAAGAGCTTGTTGACATGCTTTTTCGGCTGAGACGTATTCGGCTTCATTAGTTGATATAGCTAAAGCCGTTTGTTTCTTTGCAAACCATGAGGTGAGACAATGTCCATCAAAAGTACAAATATCACTTGTACTTTTTCTATCGACATAGTCATCGGCATGGTCCGAGTCGGCATACACTATAGTTTCTACTCCCGTTCCTTTGGGATACCATAATCCTAAACATGTCGTTCCCTTAATGTATCTAAATATCCTTTCAAGTCTTCTAAGTGTGATGCTTTGGGATCTTCTTGAAAATGAGCACATAGACAAACACTAAACATAATGTCGGGTCTACTAGCCATGAGAAAGAGTAGGCTACCGATCATTCCTCTATTTTTTGTGTTATCTACCGATTCACCTTCCTCATCCTTGGTGAGTTTTGTGTCCGAGGACATGTGTGTCTTAGTTGGTTTTGAGTCTTCAAGACCAAATTTCTTAAGCATATCTTTTATATATTTAGATTGGTTAAAGAATATGCCATCTTCTAGTTGTTTAATTTGAAGTCCTAAAAAGAAGTTTAACTCACCCATCTTACTCATCTCAAACTCGTCGTGCATGATTTTAGAGAAATCATCACATAGCTCTTGACAAGTTGATCCAAATATGATGTCATCAACGTATATTTGAACTATGATAATGTATGATTCCTTTTTCTTGGTAAAGAGAGTATTATCTACTAATCGCATGGTATATTTTCTTTCTACTAGAAAAGTCTTAAGCCGATCGTACCAAGCTTTTGGTTTAGCTCTTCTTGCATAGCAATTACCCAAGATTCATCTTTTATTGCTTCGTTTATGTTTTTCAATTCAATGGTTGATACAAAGCAAAAGTAGTTACTTTGATTTTGGGATTGTGATCTTAACGTTCTTTGATTTAGTTGTCCTATGACTTTTTCTAAAGGATGACTTTTGGATTCTTTGACGTTTATAATTTCTTTATTTAATGGTTCATCTTCCTTGTCATTTTCAATTATTTCTTGACTTTCTACAAGTTGACTTTCAACTAAGTCATCATCTACCAAAGGTGATGTCTTAGAAGGAGGTGGACTTTCATCGAATGTTATGTTCAATGATTCCTCGACTCTCATTGTTTCTTTGTTTAAGACTATGTAAGCTTTATTAGTTTGTGAGTAACCAAGAAATACACCTTCATAAGACTTTGGGTCAAACTTGGTAAGATAGTCTTTGGTATTAAGAATGAAACATTTACACCCAAACACTCTAAAATATCCTAAAGTTGGATTTTTTCCTTTATATAATTCATATGGTGTTTTGTTTAAGAAAGGACGTATTAAAACTCTATTTAAAATGTATGTAGAAGTATCAACGGCGTTACACCAAAACTTTTGAGGTATGTTTTGTTCATTAAGCATTGTTCTACTCATTTCTTGTCTGGTTCTATTTTTACGTTCTACAACTCCATTAGATTGAGGTGTTCGAGGAGCCGAGAAGTTATGTGTTATACCACTGGTATCACAAAAGTTTCCAAATTGTGTTTCATTGTTGAACTAGCGACAATGATCCGTTCGGATCAACATAATGTTAACACCTAGTTGATTTTGAATTTTCTTGCTAAGTATTTCAAATTTATCAAAAGCTTCATTTTTAGTTTTCAAAAATAATGTCCAAGTGAACCTTGAGTAATCATCTACTATGACCAAAGTATATAAGTTCCCTCCATAACTTCTTATAGCGGATGGACCAAATAAGTCCATATGCAAAAGCTCTAGACACTTAGATGTGGACACCATGTTTTTAGCCTTATGACTACTATGAGTTTGTTTACCAATTTTGAAAGCGTCGCAAAAATGTTGGTCATATTTTAGTTTTGGTAAATTTCTGGCTAGCTCTTTTGAGGATAGGTTTTGAATAAATCTCATATTAGCGTGACCTAATCGTCTATGCCAAAGAGTAGAGTTATCATCTAAGGTTGTTAGGCAAAGTTTGTCATTAGATGTTTTATCTATACTCTAGACGTATATGTTATTTTTCCTAACTCCTTTAGCTATGGTGATACCATATTTTAGTATTTTACTACCATTTTCTTCAAATAGTACTTTATAATTTTTATCACATAATTGACTAATACTAAGTAGATTAAATCATAACCTATCGACATGAGCAACATTTTCAATAGTTAGGGACTTATGAGCGACCGTACCTTTGCCAATGATTTTGCTTTTGAGATTCCTACCAAAAGTGACATTACCTCCGTCATACTCTTGGTATGTTGAGAAGAGGCTTTTGTTGCCCGTCATGTGTCTTGAGCATCCATTATATTTTATCCATTCATCAGGTTCTTATCCAACTTTCAAGCATACCTCATTTGATTCATGTGCCATTAGAGCGATCTCATCCTTGCTTGATTCTTCATCATCCTCACTATCACTCCAAGAACCATTTACAAAACCTCATTGAGTTTTTCTTTTAGGTGGCTTGGGGTAATCTCCTATTAGATGGCTTGTATCACCGAATCTATAGCACTTCCTTTCACTTTTTCCTCTTTTGTCATCTCGGTCTTTTCGAAATGGCTTCTTTTCATCTCGAGGTTGTCTTACTAACTTTCTTCTTCTTCTAAAGAACTTTTTGAAATCTCTAACGGCCATAGCATGCTGCTCATCTTCACTAACGGAGCAAGATTCATCGTCATCACTTGATTCCATTCTTGCTTTTAGAGCAACGGATTTGACTTTCTCTCTTTTTCCTTTGATGACTTCCGAATCTTTCTCCATCACCATTTCGTGTACTTTGAGATTTTTTATTAGCTCGTCAAGTGACATTATTGAGAGATCTTTTGATTCCTCAATAGCCGTTACTTTAGCTCTCCACTTTGGATGGAGTGCTCTAAGAAATTTCCTGACAAAGTTCTTACTACGAAAAGATTCATCAAGTGCTTTAAGAGAAGTAATAATAGTATTAAAGCGAGCAAAACCACAATCAATGGTTCCAGCTTCAGGGATAACAAATTGTTCATATTGTTGAACAAGAAGATCAATTTTGTTATCCTTGAATTGTGAATTTCCTTGATGTGTAATAATCAAAGATTCCCAAATGTCTTTTGCAGTTTCACACATAAAAATTCTTTCATATTCTTTTCTAGGTAAAGCATTATAAAACATCATTTTAGCTTCATTATTTTTAGCTATTAATTTCTTTTGATCATCAATAGAAATATCTTTTGTTGTAGAACTAAAGTCTCCTTTAATTATAACAAACCAAAGATCTATATCTTTTGATTTTACTTATGTTTCAAAACAGTTTTTCCAATAGATAAATTTGTTGGTTTCAAAGAGTGGTGGTCTTTGCATAGATTGCCCTTCTTTAAAGTTTTCGGAGTCCATGGATCGTTTCAAGTTTATAAAATACAATATATTTTAGAAATTCTTGAGCAACGAGGCTCTGGTAACAATTGTGGAAAAATAAAAGGGGGGTTGAATAGTTTACCGATTAAAAACTTTTTTTTGAAATTTATTGAAAGATCAATTGATATTGATCTTAGATATGTTAGTGTTAGGTCACCATATTGTAACACAAGCATCAATGAGTAAAAAATAAGGTAAGAAAGATCGGATGAACACTTAAACACAATATACACGATAGAATGATGAATGTTTATGCGTAGGATATAATGTAAAACTGAACAACCAACTCCCAAATGGGAGATTACAAGATTATTTATAGGGAAGGAACTAGGGCAACACACAAGTTCCCTTCCTTTCCTTATTGGGCTTGGGTCAAGGATTATGGGCTTTCTACATAAGCCTTGCCTTTAATACAAACATAAAACCCTAATTAAGCAAACTATTACATTTTAATTACAAACACTTGAAATATAGTTTAGGAGTGATTCCAACAATCTCCCCCTAAGTAATTTGAAACGTTGTTGGTGCTGATGTAATAGTTGCTTTGACGTCTTCTGACATTCTTCTTTCTTGCCTTGATTCGAACAATCTCCCCATTGTGAGGATCTTGATTTCTTTGAAGTTTTCAGCTTTGACGTCTTCATTTGTCTTTGTTCTTTGTTCTGGTGCGGAAATGGTGATGTTATGATGTGGTAATCTGCATCAAGTCCGCTTCGTTGCTCAGGTGTCTCCACGTCCTTCTCCAACATGCTCACACGCTCTTTAACGTTGGATTTAAGTGTTGATGTAATTCTCTTTAGTCTTTAAACTTTGTAGATTCTTTGGCTTTGAATAAGAATCATTCTGACTTTTGTGTTGCCTTTCGAGAGAACTTCAACATGTGTTGTTGTTGGTATGAGCATGTGGAGAATCTGCACGATCATCTCCCAGGAGCATCCATAAGAAGAAAACATAAAAATGGGTTAGTGATAAACACCAACCGATCATTGTGGTCGTTTCTTAAAGAGTTGACCACTACGATTGTTCTTCTGATGAATCTCTTGATTCCATTCACCTTGGTCGGGCGAATCAGCCGTCCGAATCCCAGAAGGGACAGTTGGCATTACATTGAACAAGTTCAAGTAATGACCCACATCTTCAGGACTTGATTCATGAAAGGAATCTCCTTAGCGGGATTTCCAGCACTTACAAGTTCGAACTTTGAGCGTGTTAACAGCATAGTGTGAAAACACATCTCTAATTCTAGCAAAGGCTGTTCCTGAACTGGAGTCTCTCAAGTAGGATAACACGATGTACCGAAGTACACCTACAGTTCAGGTGAGTCGCTGAGGTACACCGAAGCATCACCCCACGACTGTAGACCGTTTGAGACAACACTAATCGTAATCCACAAGGAGTTACCGAAGTGACTTGCTGTCAGGGCTGTTTGATGTTGACCCTGGCAGAAGTTTCCATTCAATCACTAAGGATCACAGTTGTGAACCCCTCATAAATGTTCTCGACAGATTGCTAAGATCTGTGAAGGACTCTAGAATGTATCACTTGCGTCCTTATTGTTGAACGACAAGTGATGAAATGTCAAGTGTTCCTAAGAGATCTTTTGATGAATCTCGTGGCTCTAGACTCAATAGTGCGCTTTGTTTTTCCTGAGCGGAGACTAGGGAGAGGGTCTCCTTCTTCAATACCAGCAATCTCTAAGAGAAAGCCGATAGTTTACGTAGGGTTCCCTGTGAGAATGAAACAAGCTTCTGTTGAGAGAAACTTGAGTGGCTAAGAAGGTTTAGTGCATGCGTCACTGGGTCCATGACTACTTTAATCTTCAATACCGGTGTCCTCAAGTGACAACCAGTAGCATATGAATTGAACCCGGTGTCTGCCCTAAGTTGAATAATCTGGAGGGCTATTTCTTTTCACCCTTTTCATTACGTTTCTTTTTAATTATTCAACTCCTTCTTTCTCCGATTCTCATTTTCACCTTTTTATAATCATACCTAAGGACTTCTAAATTCTAACTATTTGTGGTGTCCTTGGGTAGATCCCTTCGGCTCTAGCGGATCATAGGATGGTTATTCCTAAACTTAGTCGCCTTATAACTCCGTGACTAGCCTATGTTGCCATAAAACCATTTTCATGAAAATATCTCAAAGTGGTTATGAGTAAAAACATTTTGTACCACTGAGAGAGTTTTGTATTTTGCAGAAAATACTCCCCCTCCACACGTGCTTAAGTATTTTGACAGAAATCTGCACGGTGAGGGAAGAGCTCACACTTTTGAATTGATCGACTCAAGATAGACAATTCCCCGCGAGACACGGTTACATCACTGACTAGATCAGCTTGAAGTTGTAAACACTCCTTGGTGAGGAGGTTTGACCCCGTCAAGGTTCATGTCTACCAAGAGTTTCTCGGATTGTACATTCTACTAAGACAAGTCCTTTGCGAGACACATTTACATCACTAGCGAACTAGCTTGAAATTATTACCCGTCCCGGACAAATCTTTTCGAGTTACTAACATTTAAGAGCTCGTCAATTCATTGGTTAAGTCTTTAGCATGAAGATTCAATAGCAATCCACAACATATTTCTTATCACATAATTTTTCTCCCCCTCAAAAATGGCATATTAAATGTTATTTTTTATGAAATTTTTGATATCGAATATGTCCATTTCGAGTTTTGTGGGAAGATTTCCTCGAAGAATCATTTGTGAACAAAGTTTTAATCAAATACTCCCCCTCAACAAGTGATATTAACTTTTGAGGTTTTGAAAATCATAAGGGGAAGTACTTGTTCTTTTGAGCAAAACTTTGAAAGTAAAAGTTTTGATTTGTTTTACTCAAAAGTAAGAAGCTTTCGCTCCTTTTATAAGGACTGT
Source organism: Chrysanthemum seticuspe (assembly GCA_019973895.1). Classification (NCBI taxonomy): domain Eukaryota; kingdom Viridiplantae; phylum Streptophyta; class Magnoliopsida; order Asterales; family Asteraceae; genus Chrysanthemum; species Chrysanthemum seticuspe. The sequence continues at coordinate 159,744,482 of BPTQ01000008.1, read as the reverse complement.
GGCCTTGATGCGTACCGCAGGGTCCTTTAATTACAAGAATGGGTTGTACACTGTTATTTGTGCACAAACCATTATCAAGTATAGATCAACACATCCAAATATTAATGAAAGAAATAAATCAAGGAGTACCAGGAAGTCCGTCAATAACACCAGGAATTCTTTCTGGACGTTGGTAGCCTGTTAGAGATATTCTTTGACGTCCACCCACGAAACTCTCCAAACTCCTCATCTGATACAGACGAAACTACCTTTCATCAATCCTGGTAATGATCTTCATCACATCCCTCTTGTCCTTAGAATTCCACCTTTTCTTCGACCCTATTACTTCATGAATCTCCTTTAACTGATATGCTAACCCGTCCCGAACCTTCTTTAAAGTGTGATCACAAAACTTGTGAAGCTCCTTGCACGCCAATGAAGCAGTTACGGTGAAGTTCACTTCGGTAAACGACCCCAAACTTTGGTTTCCTAATGATGGTGTACTGAGCGAGATGGTTGATATCGGGGAAGGTCTAGCTGTGGTTTGGTGAGATTAACACGTTTTTGGTATGATTCCACGGCAAGTTAAAGGTCTTCAACACGTTCCTGGATGACGATGCTTCTGATGAATATTAGCAATGACTTCATGTATTGGATCTGGATGTTGGTGGAGAACTGTTGCATTCGACCTTGTACCTTAGCAAGACACATGTCTTCAATGTCATTGATTGACAATCTCTGAAAATCCGCTTCAGTAAAGTCATATTCCTGTTCGTCTTGGCGTTTGACTACGATTTTCTTCAGGAATGAGTAGTCCCACTTGGTATATAGGCTAACATGCATTATGGCAATGATCCGTTCGGCACTGTACACCTCTTTCTTCGATTTGAGTACCTGGCAGCTTCTGTATGTCACAATTCGCAATTTCCGGTCATTTCTCATATTCCATATTCATCATTTCATAACGATTTGTACATGGTTTTGCATTTTTCATTAAACGTTATTTTCTTATTAAATAAACGTTATCGCGTAAACATTATTTTTGAACATTTGACCCGATACTTCCAAAAATTATTCCAATATATTCTAATACTCATATTAAGATTTAAAAAAAAAATGTTATTATTAGTTTACCCAGTGTTTTAAATCTATTTCGTATATAAATTTTTATATTTATATAAATTACGACGGTTTTCTTAAATTCAACCCGATAAATAATTATTCACTCAAATCTTTCAAGAAATGTATTTTTTATAATTTTTATGACCTCAATATATTTTATCTTGACCCGTGAAATTTATTTTATCTAACGCTACCTTAAATATTCAAATGTGTATACAACTTACTAATATTACTTAACAATACTACAAGCTACTACTTATCCTCAAATAACTTTACATTTCTTACACATACACATTTGTAAACATAATATATAATGTAAAGTATATGTACATGCATTATTAATTAAAGGATTTTCCAAGATTTTCAAGATCTTTGGTTATATAAGTCTACACTCCAAGATTTCTTTTCTCATTCAACACAATCATTCTAGGTGTAAAGTCAAGTCTTCTCCCTTCTCCTTCTTCCCTCATAAATCCGGCCAACCATAAGGAGCTCAAGAAGTGATCATCAAATTTTTCCTAATCAAGTTCTACACAACCTAGATACACTCTTTGTTTAAGTTTTGAAATAAAAACCTAGGGTGTCTAAGCTTAATCCTTGGTTCTCTAAACCTCATCAAGCACTTGTAAGCATGAAACTTTAACTTTTATCTTTTCATACATATTTTCATACATTTTCTTGAAGTCCATATGATCATATTTGCTCAAGTTGTAGTTTTTATTCATGTTTATCAAATATTATCACCCATATGTGTCCTATTAATCTTTATAACAAGTATGTACTAGTTAGAAGTTTATAAAAATGTTAAGTTTGAAAAATGGATCATCAAAGTCTAGTTGTGATTTTTGGAGGAAATGATTACATAAAATTTATACATGTTTATTTAGGTTTGTATATATATTTTTAGCCTCATAATGAATATTTATTTTGGTTATGATCAAAGGAAGTTGTTTTACTAGTAGGATTGGTGATGAGTAGATTAAGGGATTTATGTGGTGAAGTTGTGGTTAAACAAGTAGAAAAATGGTAATTTTAAAATAAGCGCGGAAGCGCTGTCGAAATTTATAATTTTCCGAAAAGTTAGTCATTTTTATAAGTTTTATTAAAGTTTTAGAAAATAGATTTTTAGTTATGAACGTGGCCTTTTGAACGGACTAAAACGGAGTTATAACGAAAAATATACGTGGTTTCCAAGTTACGATTTAAAAACTATAATTTTCCGGAAAATATTCATGCAGTCCGAATATTAACTGACCCAAACACTGACCTTAAAATTTCTGTGAAGTCTCCGAAGTTTAAAAATATATTAGTACTCTTTATTACCTTCGCGTGGATATAAAGAACTTGAAAAACGGACTTAAAACGAGTGATTTATGGTTAACCGAACTTTGAGTCAAAAACGTGCTGAAAACACTATTCACAGCTTTAGTAAGCTGTCAGGATTTTAATCAAGGTTTTTGAGGGCCTAAACGGACGTTTCGGGGGAAATGGACGTTAAAAACGAGTTAGTTTTCCTATGTATATATTACGTCAAGTCCGACGTAAACTGATTTTCAATTACTAAAACCGTTACATAGTTTTAACTATATTTTTCACCATTAGCTCAAAAGTATTTATTTTCGACATGAAACCGTCACACATTCAAGTAACAATATTTTTATATAACTAGTTTTCAAGTAGCATATTGGGTGATACGTTTTCAAATCATGCATTCACGACAACATATCATAACTCGAGTCATAACATTCATTTTAGGTCGCGGATAGTTTCGGGCCTCACTTTCGTGCATTTCATTTTGTTAGCATATCAATCACACCAGGTGAGTTTCATAGCCCCTACTTTTAATTGTTTTCATAACTATTTGGGGGAGATACATGCTCAAACTATTTTCGTTTACTTTCACAAATATTCTAAACTTTGATATACTACTGTGAGTTCATACCCCGCTTTTACTCGTTTAAATTCTTACAAACTATTTGGGGGAGATTCATGCTTAAATACTTGTTTCACTCTTGCGAATACTCAAACCATTTATACAATTGTGTTACAATATACTCTTATACACTTTGGACATTATGTGTGGTTTATTGCGATATGTGCCTTAATGTGCTAAACTAGTTTTCAATTGTGCATCAACATACAAACTTTAGCAACTGGTTAACTCCTGCGGGAGCCGGCAGAGAGGTATTGATAGTACTATCGGGCTGACGCCCCCACCCTTGTGTCCTTGATAGACGAGACCTTGGGTGAATATAATCTGTTATTCAAGTGATTCAATGTAACACAACAAACAAGTTAGACTTCGTCGTGAGGTTCAGTTGGCTGTGATTCTTTGCATTAAGTTTATGTATATATCGTATGCACCTATGTCCTACTTGCAAACAAGATTGACAATTACATATTTTGGCAATGGATTGTAAACACACAGGTTGCAAGTTTTGTATGGGCGGAACTTGGAACTGAGTGGATTTACACGGCCTTTGCTGCATCAACATTTCTTATAGACTTTTTCAATTCATTTTCAACAAACTTATGAACTCACCAACCATTGTGTTGACACTTTTTAGCATGTTTATCTCAGGTCTTAAGGTGATAGCATTTCATGGAGCTTTTGGGTCGCATGGCATACATTGAAGTCTTGTGCTTTTAACAATTACCATTCGACATGTTTTGTAAACTCTTTGTGTATTATCAAACTTTGGGATTGCTTTTGTGTTGTAAACTTTAACTTATTTATCGAATGGTAAACTTTTCAAAACGTCTCATTATAGAGGTCGTTTTCTGTATCCATACTTTGTGCTATGAAGTTATACCCCAATGACACTATCGTTCCGCTGCGGTATTTTGGGGGTGTGACAGATTGGTACCAGAGCCTTGGTTATAGAGAACTAGGTTGCATTTTAGTTCCTAGACTATAACCGCTTTCACGTCGATCCTTTCTTTTCCTATCACCTTACTCACTTTTCGTGCGCATATGTTTTCTTAAGTATTCCCTCTAGAACCACCTCATTAGATAGCGTAGTTTCCTTGTACCAATAGGGGAGTCCCAAAATCTAGTTGGGTCATCAAAGATATGGAGCTCAGTAATGAGCACTTATCTAACTTGATCTCGTGACAGTTCTTGTTTGATGAGATGCGAGATCGAGCTAAATAAGTGTTACTATAAAGCTGGATAGATTTGATGATTTTGCCCGAGGATGGGAGTTCTCTTGAGGATACTTTGGGAACTGCTGGCGACCAAACCTTGTAGTGACTTTAGCACCTAACGGAATTTCCTATACACCAAGTGCGACTCTTCCTAGATACTTACCCTAAATCCCTCCTTCACCGTTTAGAATCGGATGATAGACTGGCTACCTATTTAAGTAACACCAATCGCCGAGACATGTATGCTTGGTGGTATGTACATGTGTGAAATGAGGCAATTATAATTATGGTGGCCAACGTAATTATAAGTGCGTCATAACTCACGTGGACATATGCGACCACGCATACGTAGATCGGTGTGGACACCTTAGGAACCAATTTGTGGCGTGGTATTATGTTTGAGAACGTTAAGTATAGACACTGGGAATTCAACGGTTCTTTCCCTTGCAGAGATAATGGCACCAAAGAGAGTAACACGCAGTATTGGCCGAGGTGGTGCGGTACCAAGGGGTGGAATGACAGGTGGGCGTGGAGGTAGAGAAGGTGGTAGCGACATGGGTAACAATGACAACAACACTGGCGGAAACCCTGATTTTGCCGCCATCATCGCTCAACAACTTCAAATCTTGCTTCCCACTATTATCACACAAGTTGGAAATCATATGAATAACTCGGGAAACCACGGGAACGGGAATGGCGACACCAACAATGTAGCTGGCAGTAACAACAACATCAACAACAACAACAACAGAATTGGATGCACATATAAGGAATTTTCGGCATGCAAACCTGTGGATTTTGATGGTATAGGAGGTGCTTTGGCGTATACTCGATGGGTAGAAAAGACAGAGGCAGTGATCGACATCAGCAATTGTGCCACACATCAGAGAGTGAAGTATGCTGCTTGCTTGTTATCAGGAAAGGCATTGACATGGTGGAACACACAGCTACAGGCTAGGGGCAGAGAAGCAGCCATAGGCATGACATGGGACGAATTTAAGGCGTTATTGAAAGAGGAGTACTGCCCGGACAATGAAATGCAGAAACTAGAGGATGAATTTTATCACCACTCCATGATAGGGGCTGTTCACGCAGCCTACACCGATCGATTCCATGAATTAGCCAGACTAGTTCCTCATATGGTTACCCCTGAATCCAAGAGAATCTCGAGGTACATATATGGTCTCGTGCCTGAAATCCGTGGAACTGTGAAAACGACTGAGCCGTCTACAATACAAAGTGCAATACTGAGGGCAGGAACCCTGACAGACGAGATGGTTAGGAATGGTACTTTGAAGAGCAGTGATAAGAGGAAGGAAGCAAGTGGGTCGAATAAGCAGATAGACGTGGTAGCAGACAACAAAAAGGCAAGAGTTTTTGTGGCAACTGGTACTGAACAAAGAGAGTATGCGGGTACACATCCCAAATGTGCTAAATGTGCTTATCATCACCCGAAGACCAAGCCCTGCCGCTTGTGTACAAATTGCAATCGATACGGCCATTTTAAGGAGCAGTGTAAAAGGAATAATCAAAGGACTTGCTTTGAATGTAACAGCCCGAATCACATCCGGAAAGATTGTCCTCAGTTGAATAAGCCGCCAATACAAGCTCATCTAGCTATGGCAATTGAAGGAAACAACCCGAACCCTGCACCCGATATCAGTCCACCTCGACCTCGAGCATTTTATATAGGGACCGAGGAAGCCCGCAATGCGTAACTGGTACGTTTTTCCTAGACCATTAAGTGATCCACCGTATGATTCAGATTCAGTGAGTCTCCTTAGATAAGAAACCTAGACGCGTAAGTTTTGACATAAACACTTTGACCATACACTTGATTTCTCGAAACCTAAGGGTAGAACTTTATGTATCAGCGATTGAATCGCGAGGACGCGATTCTTCTATCAGGGGAAGAATGTCACAATTCGCAATTTCCGGTCATTTCTCATATTCCATATTCATCATTTCATAACGATTTGTACATGGTTTTGCATTTTTCATTAAACGTTATTTTCTTATTAAATAAACGTTATCGCGTAAACATTATTTTTGAACATTTGACCCGATACTTCCAAAAATTATTCCAATATATTCTAATACTCATATTAAGATTTTAAAAAAAAAATGTTATTATTAGTTTACCCAGTGTTTTAAATCTATTTCGTATATAAATTTTTATATTTATATAAATTACGACGGTTTTCTTAAATTCAACCCGATAAATAATTATTCACTCAAATCTTTCAAGAAATGTATTTTTTATAATTTTTATGACCTCAATATATTTTATCTTGACCCGTGAAATTTATTTTATCTAACGCTACCTTAAATATTCAAATGTGTATACAACTTACTAATATTACTTAACAATACTACAAGCTACTACTTATCCTCAAATAACTTTACATTTCTTACACATACACATTTGTAAACATAATATATAATGTAAAGTATATGTACATGCATTATTAATTAAAGGATTTTCCAAGATTTTCAAGATCTTTGGTTATATAAGTCTACACTCCAAGATTTCTTTTCTCATTCAACACAATCATTCTAGGTGTAAAGTCAAGTCTTCTCCCTTCTCCTTCTTCCCTCATAAATCCGGCCAACCATAAGGAGCTCAAGAAGTGATCATCAAATTTTTCCTAATCAAGTTCTACACAACCTAGATACACTCTTTGTTTAGGTTTTGAAATAAAAACCTAGGGTGTCTAAGCTTAATCCTTGGTTCTCTAAACCTCATCAAGCACTTGTAAGCATGAAACTTTAACTTTTATCTTTTCATACATATTTTTCATACATTTTCTTGAAGTCCATATGATCATATTTGCTCAAGTTGTAGTTTTTATTCATGTTTATCAAATATTATCACCCATATGTGTCCTATTAATCTTTATAACAAGTATGTACTAGTTAGAAGTTTATAAAAATGTTAAGTTTGAAAAATGGATCATCAAAGTCTAGTTGTGATTTTTGGAGGAAATGATTACATAAAATTTATACATGTTTATTTAGGTTTGTATATATATTTTTAGCCTCATAATGAATATTTATTTTGGTTATGATCAAAGGAAGTTGTTTTACTAGTAGGATTGGTGATGAGTAGATTAAGGGATTTATGTGGTGAAGTTGTGGTTAAACAAGTAGAAAAATGGTAATTTTAAAATAAGCGCGGAAGCGCTGTCGAAATTTATAATTTTCCGAAAAGTTAGTCATTTTTATAAGTTTTATTAAAGTTTTAGAAAATAGATTTTTAGTTATGAACGTGGCCTTTTGAACGGACTAAAACGGAGTTATAACGAAAAATATACGTGGTTTCCAAGTTACGATTTAAAAACTATAATTTTCCGGAAAATATTCATGCAGTCCGAATATTAACTGACCCAAACAGTGACCTTAAAATTTCTGTGAAGTCTCCGAAGTTTAAAAATATATTAGTACTCTTTATTACCTTCGCGTGGATATAAAGAACTTGAAAAACGGACTTAAAACGAGTGATTTATGGTTAACCGAACTTTGAGTCAAAAACGTGCTGAAAACACTATTCACAGCTTTAGTAAGCTGTCAGGATTTTAATCAAGGTTTTTGAGGGCCTAAACGGACGTTTCGGGGGAAATGGACGTTAAAAACGAGTTAGTTTTCCTATGTATATATTACGTCAAGTCCGACGTAAACTGATTTTCAATTACTAAAACCGTTACATAGTTTTAACTATATTTTTCACCATTAGCTCAAAAGTATTTATTTTCGACATGAAACCGTCACACATTCAAGTAACAATATTTTTATATAACTAGTTTTCAAGTAGCATATTGGGTGATACGTTTTCAAATCATGCATTCACGACAACATATCATAACTCGAGTCATAACATTCATTTTAGGTCGCGGATAGTTTCGGGCCTCACTTTCGTGCATTTCATTTTGTTAGCATATCAATCACACCAGGTGAGTTTCATAGCCCCTACTTTTAATTGTTTTCATAACTATTTGGGGGAGATACATGCTCAAACTATTTTCGTTTACTTTCACAAATATTCTAAACTTTGATATACTACTGTGAGTTCATACCCCGCTTTTACTCGTTTAAATTCTTACAAACTATTTGGGGGAGATTCATGCTTAAATACTTGTTTCACTCTTGCGAATACTCAAACCATTTATACAATTGTGTTACAATATACTCTTATACACTTTGGACATTATGTGTGGTTTATTGCGATATGTGCCTTAATGTGCTAAACTAGTTTTCAATTGTGCATCAACATACAAACTTTAGCAACTGGTTAACTCCTGCGGGAGCCGGCAGAGAGGTATTGATAGTACTATCGGGCTGACGCCCCCACCCTTGTGTCCTTGATAGACGAGACCTTGGGTGAATATAATATGTTATTCAAGTGATTCAATGTAACACAACAAACAAGTTAGACTTCGTCGTGAGGTTCAGTTGGCTGTGATTCTTTGCATTAAGTTTATGTATATATCGTATGCACCTATGTCCTACTTGCAAACAAGATTGACAATTACATATTTTGGCAATGGATTGTAAACACACAGGTTGCAAGTTTTGTATGGGCGGAACTTGGAACTGAGTGGATTTACACGGCCTTTGCTGCATCAACATTTCTTATAGACTTTTTCAATTCATTTTCAACAAACTTATGAACTCACCAACCATTGTGTTGACACTTTTTAGCATGTTTATCTCAGGTCTTAAGGTGATAGCATTTCATGGAGCTTTTGGGTCGCATGGCATACATTGAAGTCTTGTGCTTTTAACAATTACCATTCGACATGTTTTGTAAACTCTTTGTGTATTATCAAACTTTGGGATTGCTTTTGTGTTGTAAACTTTAACTTATTTATCGAATGGTAAACTTTTCAAAACGTCTCATTATAGAGGTCGTTTTCTGTATCCATACTTTGTGCTATGAAGTTATACCCCAATGACACTATCGTTCCGCTGCGGTATTTTGGGGGTGTGACACTGTAGTAGATTCTTCTTCGTTTAGGCCAATGATGAATTCCATATAGTGCATCAAGGTCATACTTTACCACATTATCAACGAACATATGTGTGGCTTCTTCCTCGATGGCCACATTGTTGGAGAAGATTGCTGCCGGGAAAGGGAAGGTGGGTGAGGTAGCGTATTTCATGCTTACATCGCTACCGTGCTAAATAAATTCCAGGTCATTGTTGAAGAAATATCGGTAGGGAATCTTCGGTTGATCAGGTCGGCCAATGGTGGGTAGTGGTTTTGTCCAGTCGGTGTAGTATGGAGCCTTGTCAGGTCTGGTGAAGTCGATATTGGATTCAGGGTTTAGCCAATCAATGTTGTTGTACATGGCTCGTGCAATGTTGTCGAGATGATATTCGACTTCAATTGCACTGTCGGAGCTGTCTTTTAGCAGTTGAAAAGCTTCGTTCTTGATACGTCTTAACTCTTCTTTCGTCATCTTCTTCACCTTAAACCTTTCTTGAATTAACTTGGCATGCTCCAGAGTTTGACCATCTACCGGTTCTTGGCCTTCCGGTAATTGAGGGGTTACATCAACAACCTTTGAAAACCAGTCATATTCTTCAGTTTCATCTTCATCTAGCCATGATATAACTAATGTTGACTTTTTCTTCTTTGGTTTGTAGGATGATGCTGGTTTCTTAGTTGATGTAGAAGAAGGAGGTTGTTGTTGGGGCTCAGGAATCTCCTCATCGTCACTACCAGTGTATTCAAAGTGATCACCAGTTTTTTCCATTGGTGGTGGATACTCAGAGTCCTGAGGTTTGTCTATAGCAGGAGGACGTTGAGGAGATCTTCTAGTGGTGGTGGTCCTTTGGGTTGGTGGAGGCATAGATGATGATTCTTCATTTTTCTTCTTACGTTTCGGCTCAGAATCCTTGTCCGCATCATCGTCATCTCTTGGTCGCTTAGCCCTTTCAGCTGACTCTTTACATGATGTCTTGAGTTGATATTCTAGCAATGCCTCAAATAGTTTAGCTTCATCAGAAGTGAAAGTGTTGGCTCGCTAAGACATTTGCAATACTAGCTTCAATATCAATTCAGCATCGGAGACAACCGGAGGTTGGACCGGATTGATTTGCATTGCTACAGGAGTAGATGCCATTGTTTGCTTGACCAATCGCATGAGATTAGGATAGAGTTGTCTGGTGAACATCTCTCTTGTCACTCCAGGGATGGTGTCGAGAAGAAACTTGTGAGTATATTCTCTGATCGTCTTGTCCATTTCCCCTTGGATATCTCTATTTAGAAACTGTTGAATCTGTTCCCTTTCTCATGAAAACTTGTTTATCACGGACTGAAGTAGATTGATTATGTACGCAAGCTGATTCAGTTTCTTGTTGACCACGTTTTTCTTCCTTACTTGCCTGACAGCTTTCACAATTTTAGTCTTAGCCCGTGATGCCCAAGTATCGGTTGGTTTCTTAACCGATTTGGATGTGGATCTTGTGGTAGCGTCTTTGGATGGTGGTGGTGATGAATGAGATGATGAGTCAGACAAAGATGAGTCATGAGAAGGATCTGGGTCATTTGGTGGCTCAGAAGTTTGTTTCGGGTTATGTTCAGGACTATCTAGAAGATAATCAGCAGCTTCTTTTTCAGCTTTAGCCTGTTCATCAGCCTTAACCCTATCCTCTTCTGCTGCTTTAGCTTGAGCTTCCTCTTCAGCTTTTTCTTTGGCAGCTTCCTCAACGTCTTTGTTTGTGACCATCTCCTCCTATTCTGGTTCTTCTTCTTCCTCAAAGGTGAATGGGATTTCATAGGTTTTCTGTTGCTGTTCTGTTGATTCCTTAGTGGTGGCACCAGTTCGCTTATCGGGTTGATTAACCGCATCACGAATTGGTATGGTAAGTGTGCCACCACTGGAACCTCTAGGGCCTCTAGTCTGTTGAAGATTAAATTCCTTTGCAACATGTTGTAGCCTGAGATTCTTCAGTGTTTTTCTGTAGTCTTTATCCTCATCCTTTGGTTCTTCATCTGAACTCTCTTCTTCTTCCTGCTCTTCTACTGGAGTTTTACCCTTGTCAGTTTTAGGACTAAGAGGTTTTCTACTGTTTTCGTATCATCTGTAGCAGTTTCCGAGTAGTGAACCTCTTCATTCGTGTCAGTATACTCGGAGTCCTCGTCCTCTAATTTTGATGCCGGTTGAGGATTAGGAATAACAACCTTAGATGGAACTTTCCTTTTGAGGGTATGAGTTCTCTTTGGATACTTGCGGGTACTCCCAGTGCTTGTTGCACTTCCAGCACTGCCTGATCTCCTGGTCTTCTTGACTGGTATAGCGGAAGACTTTTCATCAATGAAGCCAACCTTGCCTGATGCTACTGCTTCTTGATAATGTGAGTACGATTGAAGATTCTTAATATCAACAGTGAGAAGGCAGTCAGGTAAAACTGCACCTTGTTTCTTTGTTGTTGAGTCTTTGAATCTGACAACATTTAGAGTAGGCTCAAACAACGCAGAGTGATGGTTGGGGTCTCAACGGAATGTCCAGATTATTCCTGAGTATCCTTTGGATCAACAACCTAGTATATCTAATGTAGGGGACCTTGGTGCCAGGTTCTTGAGGTAAGACATCATGTCTTCCCAAATCAGACTTGCGAAGTCAATATGCATCTTGTTGACCATGCCCCAGAATATCTATAGTTCCATGAGCTTAGGATGCTCATAACCGCTATCACGTCCAGAAACAGATTTGGCAATCATGATGTGTAATGTTCTCCATGGGTGAGGGATGTTCTTTAAATCAACTGAAGAATGTTTCGTAATGATCCCAGCAGCTTCATCGTAGCCAATGTTGACCATAAATTGGAGCGTAGCCTCTTCCGATGGAGTGGCAACATATTCTGCAGGCTGGATAGCAGGGAGCAGAAGAATTGCTCTTAAGTCCGCAACAGTGATGGTGACTTGTTTGTTGTTGAGATTCACCGTAACAGCATCTTGACCATCAACCTTCTTCATAGTGTGCCAGAACTGATGGATATAGATATCCGGTACTGTTGCAGAATTTGTGAGCATGTTGTTGTAGGGATGAGTCTTCAGAATATCCACAGCAATATGACATGAAGACTCAGAGCACGTGAAGTTATCAAAGTCCACTTTGAGGTTGTTCTTACCAATCTTCATCTTGTAACCGGTAGGGAAAATATCTTCCATTGTCAGTACGTTTGGTGCGTTAACGTTTTCCATTGTGACGTCCATATTATGATCTGAAAGATATTGAGCCAAAAGAACCAACATATCAAAAGACATTACGTTAGTCATAAGTTGATTTTATTGTCCAATTATTGAATGTGTTATGTTAATGAATGTTACGAGTCCAATGTCACTTGTTTGTCCAATAGTCCAAAGTAGTCGTGATAAGTTTCGTGAGTTTATTAATTTTGAATTTTAAATACCAAATTTTCACTCATTCACACACAACTTTTTAACCATTATAGCTTATTAGTGACATTTTAGTTTTGTGACGTTATGAGTTATTTATTTACAAGTTTGTACGCGTAACAATTCATAAGAAAGGTAAAAGTAAGGCTTAAGCGTAGAAATTGCAAGCTTATGCGTAAACAGTTGTGACCATACACGTAGTTTTAAGCTTATGCGTAGGAACTCCTCTTACGCGTAAGAAATATTACGCGTAGGAAAATAGCTCTTGGCATAATCCTTACGCGTAAGCGTATGTTGGCGCTTATGTGTAAGGTTTACTCGTAAGAGTGAACCTTATTGTTGGAATCACTCATAGACCTAAATCAAGTGTTAGTAATTCACATGTAATAGTTAGCTTAATTATGGCCTTTATGTTTGTTATTAGCCTTAAGCTTATGTAGAAGGCCCATGAGCTTAGGCCCAAGCCCATAAAGGAAAGGATGGGAACTAGGAGTATTGCCCTAGCTTCCCTCCTATAAATACATTGTAATAACCCTCACTTGAGGGTTGGTTGTTCAAGTTTTTTCTTTCATTCACATCTTACGCGTAACCGTCCTTATCATAACACGTGTGTGTGTTTGGTTTACTTGTTCAATCGCCTTTATCTCTTTCTTTTAAGCTTGTGTTGTAAAACTAGTGACCTAACAGTGGTATCAATCTCCTAACTAGTTGGGTGAATCGTTATTTCTTGAAGTGGGTTTTGGTCCTACGCGTAGAATAACAAGATACTTTGGTTCGCTTAAAAACTTGTTTTTTACACTTTTTTAATCCAAGATTCTTGTACTTTCAACGTTTTAAGGTGTTAAAATACTTGTTTTTGGCAAAAAGTTTTAAACTTTATGCGTGGATCTAAGTTTTTAAGCTTGTTTTTGTTCGTGGGTGAAGTTCTACGCGTAACCCGTTTAGCTGTTTTGGTTCATCAAGGTTCACACTTTTGTGTTATTTTGGTACTATTAACGCTATTCCATAACAAAAATCTGGTTTAGAAACAAATTTGGGCATAATCATTTTCACGAGTAAGATTACGCGTATCAAAACCCTAATCTTACGCGTAACTTTATCCGTGGTTTGATCTTCAGTTTCGTGGTTTACTCCGTGTTTTCTTGCTTGGATAAGCCTGAAAATACGTCGACTTTGGATATCTTTTGCACTGTGATAGTGTAAAAGATCATTTGGGCAAAACCCTAAACTTACGCATAAGCATAAAGCTTACGCGTAGAAATCCTACGCATAAGTTTCTACGCCTAACTTTGTGTCTACGCATAACTTTAGAGTCTTTTCCATACTTACGCGTAAGCTAAATTCTACGCGTAACTAGTGATTGTTACGCGTAACTTTGGTGTTTTTGCCCATAAGTGCTACTTGGATTATTGTGATTTCTACGCCTAAGGACACTTCAACAACTAAGGTTCATTCGACTACAAAGATTCATTTTTATAACACAAGTTAATCAACATGTCTCAACCACCATACTCTAACTATTTCCCTTACACTTATTCTCAACGACAACAACAACTAAGTCCACAACATCAACAATGGAATCAACAACAAGCAATTTATCAACAACAAATTAATCAACAACATACTCCACAACTTGGAGCAATTCCTCCACCACAAATGGTTCAAACACCGCCAAGCCTTCAAGTTCAACCCTACACAAACGATTTCAATCAACATCCATCAAGGAACACTATGAAGGAACCCACTTGGTTTGCAAAGATGTTTGAAGCTTTAAGCAGCCAACAATCAATTCATGAGGCTGGATCACTTGATAGACCTCCAATGCTAACTCTAGGAAACTACGATCAATGGGTGATAAGGTTCTTTAGGTTTTGTGATCTGAAGAAGCCACATGGAAAGTTCTTAAAGAGTGTGTATGCCCAAGGACTGGCTGAGGAAAAAATGCAGATGCTGAGTCAGATAAACCGAGAGTGTGCCGCTGCTGCAAAATATAAAGCTTCCTGTATGTGGGTCCTGAAGTATCTTGAGCAAGGTAAGAAGGAGTTGGTTGCTCAGGTAGAGGATCTTGGCGCTACTGTGAGCAGTGCATTAGAGGTACAAAAGGCAAAACTGCGCAGACTGAGTATTGAGTATGACGAGGAGTTGTATCCTCAGCTGATGTCTACTATAGTTGAGCGCAGATAGCTCATAGGACATGGTCTTCGCTTAGCCGCTCTTAATACTCTGGAGTCGCCAGAAGTGGTTACTGCCTTTGGGGATGTAGTTCAGTGCGCTCTGGAGCGCGGTAAAGCAGAAGCCGTGGAGAAATTGCATGAATCGGAACTGCTAAAGGTACCCGTTAACGAGGTACCGAATTATGATGCTAAGGCGTATGATCACCTTGTTGCTGCGATGAAAAGGATGAAGGAGTTAGAGCTCCCTATGATTGCTGAACTTGAGCGTGATTAGGATTATCCTATAGACGTCATCATGGCGGGGTTGACTCTTGCGCGTCATCGTGCCGAGGGTGCAGAAGCCCAGTCGGATTACTTCTTGAAACCCCATGACTCACAGCTTCAAGTACCTGTCTTCGCGCGTCCAAGGGATATTTTGAATCCTTTTGTTTTAGAGAAAGAAGTGCCTTTGAAGGAGGTACTGGAAGCGCATGCGACGAGACTTGCTCAAAAGAAAGGTATCAAAGGGAAGGCAATCTTGTGCGGGGTTGGTGCAGCGCACCAGCCAAGGTCTAATGGGGTGCCGGTGAGTGTTGCTACTGTGTCTCGGTAGGATTCAGATCTGTTGAAGAAGCTTGACGAGGCCAAAGATACCTCGAACCGCGTGGGTGGCTCATCTATTGAGCGTTGTAATAGTTGGTAGGTGTATATGTTGTAAAGTAGCAACCCTTTTGTAATAACTCGTAGTTATTTAATAAAATCATCTTTTATCGTTGCCATTCGTAGCATACATACTTGTCTGTTTGTCTTTGCCCAAATTTACTTGTCTTGTCTACAGGTTAAATGTACACAAGCGCCAATAATATAAAAGATTCATAATCATGTATGAAGAGCAAAAAAGAAAAAATACTAAGTATTTTCTATCATAGTCGTGTATGTTATGATATGCAGCGTACTGTAAATATCACATGAAGAAATCAAGTGTCTCGGTTTCTAAATTGTTAAATGTGCATCATGTGCGATGTTGCGCACCCATCGTGAGATGCGCACTAACTTATTCCAACGTCTTGAGAACAAGGTGTTTAACAAGGATACGTGATCCGGTGTTGATAGGTTTGCAACCCTCTTACTCAACAAGTTGTTTAGTAGGTGAACTTATCCTTTTACCATCGTGGGTTTATTTATTGCATGCACGCCATGTAGGCAAAAAATAAGAAATTGTTAAGACATACAGTATATGGAAATAACAAATTGAAATGTGTCACGGAGTTAGCTAGAAACCGCAACATTTTATTAATACTTGCAAGTGTGTTTGAGAAAATGAGACATTATACTAAGGAAATAAAAAATAAATACATAGATGGTTATTTGGTACTCTAGTAAAGTGTATGAGCGTCTGCACATTGGGCCGTAGCCACACCTAAAGCTAGCACCTCTTGAGGTTGCAGATGTTCCATGTGCGCGGCAGCTCTCTACCATCCAAGCCTCGTAACTTGTACGCGCCCGTTCCTGATGCTTCAGTAACCTCGTAGGCTCCTTCCCACTTTGGTCCGAGCTTGGTCGTGTCTTCTGCGTGGCTCGCATCATTAGCGCGGTAGACGAAATCACCTGGTCTGAAGGAGACACTGCGTACTTTGGCGTCATAGTATCCTTTCTTCCTTGACTTTGATTTTTCCTCCCTTATAGATGCGCGTTCGCGCCTTTCTTCCAGCAGGTCCAAATCAATCCGCCGTTCGTCGTCATTCGTTTCCACGTTAATTTCAGCCGTGCGAATAGTTGGCATTCTGATTTCGGCCGGTATGACGGCTTCTGTCCCATAGACTAGTGAAAAGGGAGTGTCTCCCGTGCTGGTTTTTATTGAGGTGCGGTGCGCCCACAAAACATGCGAGAGCTCTTCCACCCATCTTCCTTTGTGCCTGTCCAGGCGTGCTTTAATTCCTTCACCCAGGCTTCGATTTGCGCACTCTACTAAGCCATTGGTTTGTGGGTGTTTAACTGATGCGAAGTGCTGTGTGATGTTCAACTTCTCGCACCAATCCTTGAAAGGATTTTCGCAGAATTGTTTCCCATTGTCCGAGATGATTTCGCCGGGTAAATCGAAGCGGCATACAATGTTTTCCCAGATGAAGCGTTTCACCTGGTTGCCAGTGATTGTTACCACTGCTTTTGCTTCGATCCACTTAGTGAAGTAGTCTATGGCGACTATGAGGAATTTTAATCCTCCCGCTGCGACTGGAAAAGGTCCTGCAATGTCGATACCCCACTTGTAGAATGGCCATGGGGATGTGATTGGTGTTAGCTCGTGCTGTGGTTGGCGCGGGACGAGTCGATGAACTTGTCAATCGTTGCACTTCCTTATTAAGTCCCGCGCATCGCGGTGCATGCTTGGCTAGTAGTACCCTGATCTCATGGCGCGCGCCACAACGGACCGTGGTCCTGAGTGCATGCTGCATGAACCTTCATGGATTTCTCGCAGCACGTAATTTGCTTGTAGTGGGCCTACACAGCGGAGCCATGGTTGAAGGAAGGAGCGTCGGTACAGTATGTTGTCTCGAAGTGTTGTGTGTCGTATCCTGCGAGCTTCCTTCTGCTCTTGGGGTAACATTCCTTTGTTTAGGAATTCCGTTATCGGTGTCATCCATGTAGGACCTTCCTCCTCTATTACTGTGGAGACTTCCATCTCCGATATGGATTTGATTTTCAGTGTTTCCACCAGCACTTGCTTTGACAGGTGTGCGAAGCTTGTCGAGGCGATCTTGCTTAGTGCATCTGCCTTGCGGTTTTCTCCTCTAGGAACTTACTTGATGGTGAATCTATCAAAGCTTTTAATCAGTGTCTTGGTCTTGTCGAGATACTGAATCATATTTTCTTCTTTAGCCACGTATTCGCCCAACACGTGGTTGGCTACTAGCCGAGAATCCACATTTGCTTCTAGGTTACGTACACCCATTCAAGCGGCAATGCGTAGTCCGGCGATTAGAGCTTCATATTCTGCCTCATTGTTTGTCGCTGTAAATTCAAAACGCAGTGCGTAAGTGAATTCCATTCCCTATGGGTTTGTGAGAATGAGGCCAGCTCCTGACCCGTCCACGCATGAGGATCCATCTGTAAACAAGATCCATGGATCTTGTAGTACCTTCTTACTTGGTGCGGGTACCTCGTCGATGTCTGGCTTCTCGATGATGAAGTCTGCCAAAATATGTCCTTTGATTGCGGTACGTGGTCTGTAAAAGATGTTGTGTTCACCTAGCAATACACTCCACTTCTGGAGTCGGCCTGACGCATCAGGTTTGGAGATGATCTGCTTGATCGGTTGGTCTGTGATTACTGCTATCGGGTGCGCTTGCAAGTACCCGCGTAGTCGCTTGCAGCAAACACCAATGCCAGAACTAATTTTTCCATGGCGTTGTAGTTCATCTCCGTCTTCTTGAGCGCTTTGCTTACAAAACAAAATAGATAGGGGTTTGTACTGAATCCCTATCTATTAGTAGTACTGCGCTGACTGCTCCATGAGTTGCTGATAAATACATGATCAGCTCTTCCCCTGGTCGGGGTGCGACAAGTGTTGGGAGCGTTGCTAGATGCTGTTTGAGCTGAGTAAAGGCTTCTTCCGCCTCCATGGTCCATCGGAAATAACCCTTTTTTATACACTTCTTGAGTGTTTTGAAAAGAGGTAAGGATTTTTCTGCTGACTTGGATAGGAACCTATTTAGGCTGGCCAGCTTTCCGTTGAGAGATTGGACTTCCTTCAGCGTGCGCGGTGAAGGAAGTTCGATGACCGCCTTTGTCTTTTCTGGACAAGGTTTTATGCCTTCAGGCTCTATCAGGTATCCTAGGAACATGCCTTCAGTAGCGCCGAAGGTGCACTTCTTCGGATTTAGCTTCATGATAATCTCTCGTAGAGTCTTGAACGTTTCCTCTATGTCGCGCACAAGCTCATCTTCAGTATGGCTCTTTATGACCAGGTCATCCACATAAACTTCCAGGTTGCGGCCCACCTGTTTTTTGAAAGCATTATCTAATAACCGCTGATAGGTAGCGCCCGCATTCTTCAAGCCAAAGGGCATTTTTGTATAACAGTAAACGCCTTGGCTTGTGTGAAAGGCTGTTTTTTCCTCGTCTTCCTTAGCCATCTGTATTTGGTGATATCCCTTGTATGCGTCGAGGAAACACTTTAATGGATATCCGCACAAGGACTCTATTTTCCAGTCTATCTCTGGTAATGGATAGCAGTCTTGTGTCATGCTTTGTTAAGGTCGGTGAAGTCTACGCACATTCGCCAGCTGCCGTCGCTCTTTTTGACCATTACTGGGTTAGAAAGCCAGTCATGGTAGTAGACTTCACGCATAATTCCCGCATCCACCAGTTTATGTACCTCTGCCAGAATTGCTTGCGCGCGCTCTAGGGCTTGGCCGCGCTTCTTCTGGCGTATTGGTGAGTAACCTTGTCGGATTCTCAGTTTATGCTCTGTGATTGAGCGTGGCACCTCTGTCATGTGTTTTGGCTCCCATTCAAAAATGTCCAAGTTCTTTTGCAAGAGCGCGCACACGGCTGCTTTGCCGTTGTCCGACAATGACCCTCCGATGGCTATTTCCTGTTCCAGGTATTCTGGGTGAATTGCAACCTTCAGGTTTGGGACTTTGGTTGCGCTCTGTTCTGGGATCGGTGCCGTTTCGTATGTAACCGTGTTACATTCTCTATTCGGTACCGTGGCATTGTAAAGAGTAACAATGCCCCCTTTCACTGGGAATTTAAGCATCCCGTGCGCTGTTGATGGCACTGCGCGCATGGCTGATATCTCGGGTCTCCCGATAATGCCATTGTATGGCGAAGGGGATTTGATCACCATAAATTCCATCCAAGTTGTCGCAGAGTGTTCTACATTGCCAATGCTGACTGGTAATCGTAGTTTCCCCATGGGCCATATCTTTTCACCCGTAAAACCAGTTAGCGCCGTTCTGACCGGGCTTAGCTGGCTGCATATTTCAGGCCGCAGTCGTTTGAAGCAGTGCTCATACATGATGTCCACCGATGCTCCACCATCGACGTACATGCGGTGGATGTCGTGACCCCCCGCACTGATCTCAATGGTGAGTGGCTCTACTACTGCGTTGTCCGCAGTTAAAGTAGGGAAAGAGATTTCGCTTCTTCGGGAAAACTCCTGGCTGACTTTCTGTCTAGTGATCCGTTGCCATGATTGTATCATGTAGATCGTGTCGGCCTTGTCTTTGGGTGTCTCCTTCTTGTTTCCACTCTTTTGTCTATCCTTTCCCTCTTTAATGTTTTTGACCAAGTGGTCCAATCTAGCCTCTTTAACCATCTTGTCGATGAGCTGGCGCAGTTGGACACATTCGTTAGTGGTATGGCCCTTCTGTGCATGGTAATCACAGTATCCATTCCCAGTGCACCGATCCTCTAGAGTGCGCATCTGCGGCGGTCTTGGAAAATTCGCACCTTCTGTTGCGAGTATTTCCTTTGGGGTCTTGATCAGCGGGGTTTATCTGTCATTATCCCTCCCGCTCCCCTGGCTGCGATAGCTCCTATTACGGTTACTACCCCGGTCGTTGGATTGTCTCCCAGATTGTTCCTGTGACCGGTAGTTCGAGTAGTTCCTTTTGCTCTCCGCCGCGGCGGCTTCTCCCTGGACGAAGGACCGAGAGCGTTTCATGAGTTCATCAAAGGTTTCAGGAATCTTGTCGTTCAACCTATTGATGAGTTCTGGATTATTAATCCCGTTCATGAAACCAGAGATCTTCAATACTTCGGGCATGCTTTAACTTGCATGCATTCATCTTTGAAGCGTTCCATGAATGCGCTTGTAGATTCTCCTTGGCGCTGCTTTACCCTGGCGAGTTCGACAGGATTTTTAGCGCACTTCTTCCTCTGAGTAAAGTTTAGGAGAAACGCCTTTCTCAATTCCTTAAAGCCATTGATGCTTCTGCGTGGAAGCTTGCTGAACGAGTTCCGCGCGTTTCCCACTAGTGTGGATTTGAACATGTGGCACCACACAGGCTGTGGCCAGTTTTCAATTGTCGCGGCTGATTCAAAAATTTTGAGGTGATCATCAGGGTCACCTGTTCCATCATAGGTCTTTACGTTGGCAGGCATGCGCCTTCTTTTGCTTTTTGAAAAGTTACTGATGCGCCGAGTAAACGCATCCACCTTTTGACGGCGCCAAGGGAGGGATATATCTTCATCCTCCTAGTCATTATATCTATTTCTGGACTTCCAGTGTCCAGTTTCGCTATCCTCGTTGTCCGAGGAATTTTCAGAGGACGAATTTTCCCTCTTTCGGCGCTTGCACCGACTGTCCTCTGAGTTTGTACTCGGAGGACTTTCACTTGGGGAATAGCGTCATCCCAGTATGTCTTGGATTCTGCGGCTACCAAGTCTGGTGTGGACATTGGTACGCTTTTCATCTTCATCACTCTCACTCAGATGATGCGAGTGAGATGTCTCATCATCCTCGATTCTCCTCCCGATTATGTTGAATACTGGGGGTCGGCGGCTGTCTCTCCCGCGCTTCTCTTTCTGACAGCGCAGTGGGGAAGTCTCGTATTCGGAATCGAAATTGAGTCAGGCTTTCAACTTCTGACCTGATCTCTTCTTCTCTTCCTCTTGCATGAGGGCAGTTAATGTTTCGTAGTTTTGGGATACGAAATCTTCTGGTGCTAGCTCTGATGCGACCCCCTCAAGAGCGAGTGTGTTTGTTTCTAAAACTACACCCTTATTTCGGTCAGGTGCATCTGGTGCCTTTATCAGGTCAATTTCTAGCACCGATTGAAAGGGAGTAGTAAGGACGGTGCGCAGTGGATGTACTCCACTCGTGGTGGTTGTAGTGGCTTGGGTTGTTCCCGAGCGCGGTTCCACTAGAGGGAAGACCAAGTCTTGGCCTGATCCCTTGTTTTTAGCAGCGCTGGTTGTCCCAGAGGTCTGCTTAGGAGTTAGTCCGCTTTGCGACTTCTTTCCCATAAGGTCTGACTGCGATCGCTGATTTCCATGCTTCGTCATTCTAGTCTTGGTTCTTAGTGTAGGGTCCCACGGATGGCGCCACTTGTTGATACAAAAGTTGGACGTTCCTTATTTGGGGCTCCGGCTCTCGTACCAATTGAGAATCGTTGCTTGAGACCTGCGCACTAAAGACAGAAAACACCGTTAGGCTTACCGTGGGATTGTCTCCCACGATTATCCTCCGGCGCGAGAGTAAGTAATCGGTTTTAGGGTTTAAGGAGAACTAGGGTTCGTAGATCGTACCTTAAACGAGGGATGGGATTCCCTTTATATACACACGGAATCCTTGTTGGTTCCGTGTTCCCCAACCTTCGGCGTATCCCGCCTAAGTCGGTTGGGAATGATAATCTCCTTACTTAGAAGATATCGGACATCTATTCCATGAATAGGTTTGGGTTTGGGCCTTCGTGAGCCCACAACACTTAATCAACATAGCCCAATTCGTACCGGGCTAAATTAGTGTTGGACTTTAATCGGGTTCGTGACCCGAATATAGACTATACGTCATCATTGAATATCATCGTCAAGAGGAATTAGATGCAGAAGACGAGAGTCGATCAAAATTAAAAACTGTTGTTTACAACAAACCTTTTAATTATTCAAAACCGGTCACTTTTGTCACACCAACGGATTCTTCTAACACACCAAGGGTTATCATAAAAACACCTGAGTCTTCTAATGTTAATCCCCAACCAGATTATGCACAAATTTATGGTCCTTTACCTTCCATTAGTGAAGTAAACTCAAAACCTGAAAATCGAAAAATTCTTAGATATTTTGACATTTTCATGGCTGACCTCAAAACTTTACAACATGAGATAGAATATCATTCTGAAATCAAAGTTCAAAATTTTCAATCGCCTCTGGCGCGAGAACAAAGAGACATTTTTCAGAAAAATCTTTTACCAAATGTTAAAAATTTGAAAAATTGTGCATTGTCTTGGGAACGGGACTTTCATAACGAACTTGGAGTGATGAAGGTCGTTTTCGAGAAAACAGAAACATCTATTTCTGATAAGGTTTTAAAAGGTACCATTTTGAGGGGTCGTTTTAGTCCTTATTTGATCACTTTTGTATCCGTTATTGCTTAATATCGTTCCTTTTCACTTTTTAGGTCTCTTGAAGGCAAAATGCTGGAATGGCACTTATTTGGACGAAAAGGCGCGAATATATGAAGAAAATGGCCAAAGTCAAAATCGAGACACTCACAGTTGCTGAAATTAGAAGGCGACGGCGTCAGGTGCTATATTGCAACGCCGTCCCAAAATTGTTGTGACGGTCCAGAACCCAAAACTCGTTTTTTCAAGCGACGACGTCTAGTTGTGAAAGAGTAGGCCGTCGCTACTCAGACGGCCTAGATGCAATCCAGACGACGTCAGAAGCTGAAGAGGACGGCGTCACGGACATAAGGTGACGCCGTCGCAAGGTTAACGTGGCCAAGACGAAACCCTAATGACGGCGTCACTAAACATAAGGTGACGCCGTCGCATATGTAATCTTATATATAGAATCTGAATTTTTCAGTCTTTTGTGGAGAGTCTTTTGGAGTAAAAACCTAAAACCGAACCTAAGGTGTCTTGTACAGTATTTTAGGGTTTTAAACCCTATCTTACATCAAGATAAGTATTTACTTCATTAATTCAATTATGTCTTTGATTATTTGTGTGTATGCTTGCATGTTCTCCATGTCCGGCTAATTTATTTGTGTGTTTGCTTAGAAAGTATGAAACTTAATTATTGAATATTGATTGGTTGTTTCTTATCTTAGTTGATTAATGATCTAGTAATGCGATAGGTCATTCGTTGTGTACTTAATGCTTGATTCATCTTTGTGAACCTTAGAATATAATTACCTGAGTAGTTGTAGGCTAAACCATCCAAAGAGCGCCTTAGAGTAGGAGTTTATCATCCCTAGTGGGTTTGTAGACGAGACCCTTTGGTAAGTTCAAAGAGTTAGGGAGAAACGCATACCCTACAACTTTAGACACACAACGCAATTAAGAATAAGACGTGACAACTCAAACATCAATAGGAGATAATTAAGGAGTAATATAACCTAAGTAAACACATCTTTAAACTATCATACGAGCACACATTAATTAGACATAGACTCCCACAACCTTAGTTTAGATAATTAGATAATAGTAGAGTAATCGGTAGAAATACCAACCCTCCAAATCCAATACCCGAGATTCGTACCTTTCCCTTTCATAAAACATAAAAAGATAAAAAATAATCTTCCTCAACCTTAACCTTGGCGTAGTAACTCCTTACTAGCATTCCTATTCCCCTAGAGAACGATATCAATACCCGTGGCTTACCCTAATTACTACACTACAACGATTAGGTTCACTGCCTAGGGTGTTATAAAACTTGCTCGAAGAAAAGGAAGTTTCCTTGACCCCGAACGACGCGTGTAGCGTTATCAAGTTTTTGGCGCCGCTGCCGGGGAATAGAATAGCTAGTTAGTAGTCCACCTCGTTTAGGTTCTTTGCTTGATTCCTATCAAGTAAATTTTTTCTCATTTTTTAGCTTTCTCTTAGTCTATCCCCCTTCTTCGTGACCTTTGTTCGTAATTCCATCACTTTTCATCATGGAAGGTGATAACCCACTACCATTCATCAACCCACCACCAAATGACCCGCCAAGAGCCCGTACTCTTGGTGAATACTCGAGACCAAGCCACCTAGGCTATAGGAACACCATTGAGCTTCCCGACCAAGCCCAAACTACGGCCCTGCGATCCGACACCATCCGGTTGGTGCAAAACGGATGTGCATTCCATGGACTCCGTTCCGAAGATCCATATCAGCATCTGAGGGATTTCCTCAAAATCGTCGACTTCATCGACGTTGATGCTACTACTCGGGAGACCACGCACCTGCGTCTCTTCCAATTCTCTCTACGGGACCAAGCTAGTAATTGGCTTGAGCGACTTCCCGCAGGCTCCATCTCAAGTTGGGATGATCTTACCTCTCGCTTCCTTGCTTAATTTTTCCCACCGGGGAGAACCACTAAGCTTAGGAATGACATCTTGATGTTCCAACAACGTCAAGGTGAATCTCCCTACGAAGCATGGACCCGATTCAAGGACTTACTTCATAAAGTCCCTCATCACGGCATTGATCTTTGGCTCTAAGTCCAAATCTTTTATGATCATGTCAACTTCCCCACTAAGCGATCCATTGTCCAAGCGGCCGGTGGAAAACTTAGTGATCTCACCGCAGAAGAATCATGGGAAATAATAGAGGACCTCGCCCTCTATGACAACGAAAGTTGGGATGACCCCCGTGAGCTGCCCAAAATCGTCAAGGCAATCTCCTTGCCTCCTCCCGACCGTAGGATGATCGAACTTGAAGATCAAGTTAGATTCCTCATGAGTTCCTACAAAAATCCTAAGTCCTCCCGACAAGTGAATCAAATCACTCTACCTTGTGAGTTATGCAGTGGTCCCCATGACACTCGTGATTGCACAAGGCTCTCCGAACAAGCT
The DNA here is from genome assembly GCA_019973895.1 of Chrysanthemum seticuspe. Classification (NCBI taxonomy): domain Eukaryota; kingdom Viridiplantae; phylum Streptophyta; class Magnoliopsida; order Asterales; family Asteraceae; genus Chrysanthemum; species Chrysanthemum seticuspe. The sequence continues at coordinate 159,719,173 of BPTQ01000008.1, read as the reverse complement.
TTTGCGGACTACGCCTCCATACGTACCGACGGAGCGGGAGAGAAGTGGTACACTTTCAAACCCGAACAAAACAACTTAGGAAACTCATACAACCCCTCATGGAGAAATCACCCTAACCTTAAGTGGAACCAAAACTCAAGCACACCCCAAAGCTCATCTAGTTCGCCTACTAGGTTCAATTCTTCTAATACCGGGAACCCCACTAATCATGAGGCAATTGCATCTAGATTTTTGTCATCCCAAGAAACTCGATTGAATAAGCTTGAAGCCGATTTTAAGCAAAAACAAAGCGAGATGACAACCAAGCTTGATGCCCTCTTAAAAGCCTTCAATGAGCGGGAAGTTGGAGCACTCCCAAGTGATACCATAAAGAACCCAAAAGTGAATTCGATTGCATCGACTTCATGTTCTAGTTCACCATGGGAGAGTGCACATCCATGCCCCTCTCACCTAACGGTTCACTCGGTAAATGCTATCAAAAAGGGTTCCAAGCCATCCAAGAGATACCAAGGCCCGGCACCTTTGGTAAAGCCTACTCTTGAGAAACCCGTCAGCCAAGAATCCAAACCTAGTTTAGAGGAGGAGTACAAGGAACTCCATCAAGAAAAACCGATTCTTGAAGTCTTAGCTCATGCACCTTACTATAATGCTTTAAAAGAAAAATATGAGTTAGAACTTAGGCTTTGAAAACATGGGTCCGCCTTTGTGCGAAACAACTTACCTAAGAAGTTAGACGATCCCGGGCTATTTACTCTTCCGTGTAGACTTGGAACTTCCAAACCACTCGATGCTCTAGCCGATTTAGGATCATGCATCAATCTTGTTCCGTTGTCCCTCCATAGAAGCCTTAACTTAGGTAAAATTGAACCAACGGAAACCATCTTAGGTCTAGCGGACGGTAGTATAGCACGTCCGGTAGGAATAATAAAGGACATGGTAGTACATGTAGGAGAGTTGACTCTTTTGGCCGACTTCCATGTGCTAGACATGAATAAGGACCCGACATGCCCATTACTAGTTGGAAGAGGATTTTTAGCTACCGCTAGTGCCATCATCGATTGTAAGATGTCCAAAATAGTGGTAGGGGAGGGGAGTGCTAGATCCGTTTACGATGTTAAAAAGCATACGTACTACAAGGATGAGGAAGTCCCACAAGAGATAGGGTTGGATAGAGAGCCTTCTAGATATGGACCTTGGATTGATAAGAACATCATAGGCCCCCAAAGACCTTTTTACCTAGATAAAGCCTTCGCTAGTGCAGCAACTTTCCAAGAAAAAGAAATGGCTAGGGATATAGAAGTGAACCCGTTCGAGGACGACTTAGTATTTAGGAAGATGACCGAGTTCCTAGGAAGCTTGCCCGTTAACCTTGTCATGAATAAGTGGAAAGTTGAGAAATCTGAACACAAGTGGGATTGGAATAGACCGCCTAGTGATGGTAATGGAGAGTGGCACATTAGGATACAAATCTATGATCCCGATGGTGAGATGTTTGAAAAGGCATATTTAACCGAACGTACTACTAGGAACTTGAATGATAAGTTTGATCCTTACGACATTGTTGAGGATAGACTTACGTATATCGGTACGTAGGAGCATGACTACGAGTCTAGCTACAAGACTCTTAAATAAAGAAAAGCACTTCGTGGGAGGCAACCCATGTTTAATTGTTTGCTTGTTAGTGTCATATATCTTTTATTAATTGTTTATCCTCATGTTTAAATTTGGAAAAATGCTTTATTTTGTTTTTAACCTCGTCTTAATTGCATATAAAGGTATTTTACATAAGGGATAAGTGTAGGGAGGATTACACACGTTTTCAAAAGAAACGTAAACATGAGAATAACAATTAACTAAAAGATATTTATGTTTGTTTGTTCGAGTCAAATGCTTGTATCGTGTCATAATGGATGTTTTGCAGAAATTTTTCCAGATTCTAAAGATGTAAATTTTCCAGAATTTTTTTCAGAAAATCGCAGACCAGTTTTTGTCAGGACAACCTGACGGCGTCAGGATAACCTGACGGCGTCAGGAAGGAGTAAAAACATCAGATTACTTTTTTTCTCGTTTTCTGAAGCCACTTATAAATTTTTGGAATTTTCCAGGTCTTAATTTTCTTAGAAATTCTGTAAACATCCATTCCACAAGCATTATATCCTAGTTTAAATCAAGTCTTATATATATTATTACTGCCGATTTTACGCGAAGGTTTCGTTTGTTTTCTTCAAGTGTGCAGGTTTAGTTTGTCAAGAAGAAGTTACATAAGATTGGGAGGAGCTTTTCACACAATAATTCTTCTTGAAAAGGATTTAACCACCACTTTACACGGATCCTACCGAGCTAATCAGGGGAGTATTAGTTTCTTTCGTTTTTAATTACCTTCTTTTATCATAACTTTGATACTTTCGGGGAACATTGGGGACAATGTTCAGTTTAAGTGTAGGGAGGGAAAATAAAACGGGAACTTTGAAACTATGCTTATCCTTGACTATTTGCTTTGTCCAATTTTGATTGTGTAATAAACCATGAGGAAATGTCGGTTAGGGTAATTTTGGCACCAAATTTAAAATTTTTTATGACATATAGGAGTGGGCCATTAGTCTTAACAAAAGCGTCTCATGGATAGGAAGTTGCATGACTAGCACAAAAACCCTTTACCACCCAAATTCCACCAAAATGTGAGGATCCGCCCTTAGATTAGTAGGAATTAAAAGCATTCATCTTCAATGCTTAGAGTGTGAACCGGTAGTATATTAGATTCTAGAACTTGTTTTGTGATGCATTCCGAGATCGCAAGTGAGGCTACACTTGTGTAGTTAGGAATAACTAAATGATAAGAGGCATTAGGATAACCCTTGTTTGATACCTGTAATATAATTACTTCTTCCATATCGGTTGAGTAATTCCCCCACACCCTTTGCGTTGTACTCATCTTTAGTACACGATACCCCTAGTTAACCCCTCAGAGCCTATCCTTTTCGCGGTTCTCGTGATATTTCGGTTTTTCCGGAATATCAATGAAGAGCATTGTTTACACCCCACCCCCAAATATACACCCAAATCGCCTTAGCCTACCCCTTATGCACTCACTTTTAGTGCAAATGTTTGTTATCACCCCAAACCCTTAGTTCAATTATCTAGTTGCTTGCATAAGTTGCTAAGTCGAGTCATATCCTTTGTATACAGTTTTGGGATGATTGGGATTCATGGGAAAAGTTAAAGTTTATGAAATGACGGGAAGGGAACGTTAAAAATTCAAATTCCCTTTGTTTGCGTAATAATGTACCCCAAGTGTTTTGATCTTTTCAAATCGGGTCAAATTAGTGTTAGAGTAATAAAAACTCAAGTGTAGGGATATGCCTGTAAATCCCTAGTATTTTGATGTTATCGTAGAGGATGGTAGAGTAAAAGTGTATGAAAAAAAAATAATAAATAAATAAATAAATAAATAAATCGAAAAAAAAATAGAAAAAGAGAAAAAGAAAAAATAGAGTGTAAAAAAAAAAAAAAAAATAAATACGGGCTACCATCCTACATCTATTCTTTAAATTTATGTTTGTTTATTTCCGTTACCTAGAGTTTTAGAGTGTCGAGTCTTGGCTTAGCAACGCCATTCTTCATATGCAGTCAACATAAAGATTTTTGACTTGCCACCACTAAATAGCCTATCCCACCAAACCCCTGTTTCCCTACCATAAGCCTAACATTACAACCCTTTAAAAGACCTCTTTGATAGTCTTTCCTAGGTGCTTACGCCAAAGCGATGAAGGTTTGATCTATTCTCAAGCCTATGGTAATCTATGTACTAGGACCGGTTAATGAGTGTTTATCTTCCATTTCCTATTTTTTATATTTCATATATACACCCGAGAGAGATGTGAGTATCCAAACACCCCATGTGAGGTGCTAGTATGTAATTTCCGTGCTTGTTATGACTTTTGCGGGGCTTATATGTGTTGTGGACCGTTTTGAATTAATGCTTCATGACCCCTAACTTATAAATTATCTGTGCTGATATCCATAATGTTGTGTTATTCAATTCTTTGCCACATGCATCTGATTATATCTCTGCTGATACTGTTGATAAGAGTGTAACTGTTGAGAACACCGATAATGTGCTTCAGATCGAGTTTTTAAAAGCTGAAAATGAACGATTGCTTAACGAACTTTCCTATGCAAAACTTCGTCTTAATTGGTGTCAAAAAGATATTCACAATAAACAACTTGCTTTTCAAAACAAAATCGCTCAGTTGCATACAAAATCTTCTGATCCTAAATTTGAGAAAGTGGATGATCAAAACATGTCTTTGAAAAGTCAAATCTCAAAATATGAACAAGAACTTGTAAAAGTTAAACAGGAATATGGTGTCATATTTGATTTACTCAATAAGACTCGTCATGAAGCATCAAACGAACTTGATCACTATCTTGCACACACTAGAGAAGTCATGAATTTTGCTGGAAATATTCGTTCTGAAAATCAAGATTTGATTCACACTATCTTTAAGTTAAGAGAAATGTTAGGAAAGTATGAACTACTTCCGCCTACCGTGATTAAGAGAATAGCACCAGTCACACTTAGTAATCGTGAACCTAGAATCCCTACTGCCAAATCACAAGTTGCTAACGTGCTTCCTTCTACTGAAACAGGAATAGTTGTGTCTTTTCCAACCGTCCGCACTTCACAGCCTAGGAGCACTCAATCGAAGAATAGGAAGTTGGGACCTAAGAAAAGATCAATAAGGAATGCTAAAGTAGAAGAACACCCTAGGACAATGAATAAGACTCACGTTGCTTCCACTATAGATATTGATGCACCTTGTGTTATTTATCGTAAAAGTATGAATTCTGATTGTCATGACAAATGTGTTGCTAAAGCTATAATCTCTCGTTTACGGAATCTTAAGAATCGGAATACCTCTAGGCCCACTAATCATTCTAAGTATGTGCTTGGTAGACCGCCTTCTTTAGATTCTAAGGCAAGCGTTGTTGTCCCTGTAGCTCCAGTTTCACCTCCTAAGAATGTAGTACCACCCAGTGCATTCATAATGACAAAAGCAAATAGTAGTTATAGATGGCAGAAATGGATATATAACACACTAGGATTTAAATGGATGCCTAAAGTTATTAATGTTTGTATGTCTACTATCACTGCTCTGGAACCCCCTAACATTTCGGGTTCCACATCTACTTCTATTCCATCTGTGTCGTCTGTGTGTACTGCAGGTGATACAGATCATTCTCTGGATTGTTGATAGCGGATGTTCCCGACACATGATAGGCAACCTTAAACTGTTATCAAACTTTATTGCAAAGTTCATTGGCACTGTCAGATTCGGGAATGACCACTTCGCAGCTATCATGGGCTACGGAGACTATATCAATGGGAACATCGAAATCAGCAGGGTTTACTATGTGGAAGGCCTCGGTCACAATCTGTTTTCAGTAGGTCAGTTTTGTAATGGAGATTTGGAGGTTGCTTTCCGGGAGAAAACTTGTTTCATTCGTGATCTACAAGGAAATGACCTTATGTCTGGCTCGCGTAATTCTAGTCTCTACACTATCTCTATGCAAGACATGGTTGCTTCATCTCCCATCTGCTTACTTTCAAAGGCAACATCAACAAAATCCTGGCTATGGCACCGTCGTCTCTCACATCTAAACTTTCAAACCATCACCAACCTTTCTCGACACAAACTAGTTGAAGGACTCCCACGATTCCGGTATTCAAAAGATCACCTTTGCTCAGCCTGTGAACAAGGGAAAAGCACTCGTGCTCATTTTCCTTCAAAGGTGGAACACAGCTCTCAGCATGTGCTTCATCTTCTTCACATGGATTTGTGTGGCCCGATGCGTGTGCAAACGATCAATGGCAAACGCTACATCTTAGTAATTGTTGATGACTACTCACGATGGACTTGGGTCTACTTTCTTAGAAGCAAAGACCAAGCTCCAAAAATGATCATCACCTTTCTCACAAAAATACAGGTTCAGCTCCGCAACACCATCAGGCTAATCAGAACAGACAAAGGAACCGAATTTGTTAACCAAACCCTTCGTGAATTCTATGAGAAAGTGGGAATTCAGCATCAAACATCTATTTCACGTACACCTGAACAAAACGGAGTTGTTGAAAGACGAAACCGAACGTTAGTGGAAGCTGCAAGAACAATGTTAATCAATGCTAAACTTCCAGATTACTTGTGGGCAGAAGCTGTATCTACTGCATGCTATACTCAAAACCGTTCTATGATCACTAAACGCCACAACTAAACACCTTTCGAGCTTGTCTACAACCATAAACCGAATCTCAAACACTTTCATGTATTTGGATCCCTTTGCTATCCAAATAATGATCGTGATGATTTTGGAAAGCTCAAAGCCAAAGCTGACATTGGAGTCTTTATTGGATATTGTGAGAATTCTAAAGGGTACCGGATATGGAATCGTCGTACAAAACAGGTTATGGAAACGATTCATGCTCATTTTGATGAACTGACGGAAATGGCTTCTGAGTATAACAGCTTAGAACCCGGTCACAACCGTTTAAACTTCCCTCAACCCCCATCATCAGCTGAACAAAGCCCCCAGCTCACTCGTCAACAAATGGAAAGGTTATTTGCTCCGCTGTTCAGTGACGATATTGATGAACGTGCTCCAGGTGTATCCGCTGTTTCCGCTGCTCAACCTGATATTACTCTTATACCTGATACACCTGCTACAACAACTACTGTTGAAGAAGCACCACCAATTGACTCCACCACAACAGTTGAACACACCGCTTCCAACAATGATGAATCGGCTGATGATATTCTTAATGAAGTACCCCCACCAGCAGATTTTGATCCAAATACGTTCTTTAACCCGTTTGCTAATGAGACTGTTGCACCAGATGTCGCAGAATCGTCAACAAACCATTTGAATCCTCAAAATCTGCACAATGTATACCAACATCAACCCTCTACACGTAAATGGACAAAAGATCATCCTCTGGAAAATATTATTGGCAACCCGAACCAACCAGTCGTTACGAGACAACGTCTTCACTCAGATGGTGAGCATTGCATTTATGCACTCACCGTCTGCCAATCTGAGCCCAAAAACATAAAAGACGCAATGACAAAAGACACCTGGATTGAATCCATGCAAGAAGAACTCAACCAATTCAAACGACTTGAAGTATGGGAACTGGTTGAAAGACTAACAGGGGTTTACGTCATCGGTCTAAAATGGATTTGGAAAAACAAATTGGATGCTGAAGGGAACGTAATCCGAAACAAGTCACGTCTAGTTGCTAAGGGTTATCGTCAGGAAGAGGGTATAGACTTTGAAGAATCTTTTGCTCCGGTTGCTCGTCTTGAGGCTGTTCGGATATTTCTCGCGTTCGCGGCTCATATGAATATGACGGTCTATCAGATGGATGTCAAAACTGCGTTTCTCAATGGACAACTTAAAGAAACGGTTTATGTCAGCCAACCAGATGGATTCGTTGATCCTGAGTTCCCGAACCATGTCTACAAACTGAACAAAGCTCTTTATGGTCTTAAACAAGCCCCTCGGGCATGGTACGATAAGCTATCATCTTTCCTCATTGCTAATAATTTCACCAAAGGTTCGGTCGACCCTACTCTTTTTATACAATATCACGGGGCACATATCTTAATTGTTCAAATTTACGTGGATGACATCATTTTTGGGTCTACACATAAAAAGTTTTCAATCGCTTTTGCAAAACTAATGAAGAAAAATTTTGAAATGTCCATGATGGGTGAACTTACGTTCTTTCTAGGACTGCAAGTTCATCAATCACCCCGTGGTATTTTCTTGAGTCAGTCCAAATATGCCCTTGAATTTTTAAACAAACTTGGAATGAAAACCTGTGACACCTATGCCACACCAATGACTCATACCATGAAGCTAGGCGCTGATTTACATGGGAAATTAGTAGACCCTACCAAATACCGAAGTATTATTGGGTCTCTTATGTATCTAACAGCTAGCAGACCTGATATTGTCTTTGCCGTTTATCTATGCTCCCGTTATAAGTCGCGACCAACTGAAACCCACCTCTCTGAGGCTAAAAGAATCCTCCGATACATCAAGGGAACCATTAACTTGGGGATCTGGTATCCGAAGGATTCTGGTTTTGAACTAATCGCTTTTTCAGATGCAGATCACGCAGGATGTTTAGATTCACGAAAAAGTACTTCAGGAGCACTACAATTTCTTGGTGATAAACTGGTGTCTTGGCAATCGAAGAAACAGGATTGTACATCGCTGTCCTCAACTGAAACAGAATATGTAGCCATGACCGCGTGTTGTGCTCAAGTCATCTGGATGAGAACACAACTCAAAGACTATGGTTACGTATTTGATAGAATCCCGATGTACTGCGACAATCGGAGTGCCATTGCGATCTCGTGCAACTCAGTTCAGCATTCGAAATCAAAGCACATCGATCTTCACTATCATTTCATCAAGGACCACGTGGAACAGGGTACAGTTGAATTATACTTCGTAGGTACTGAATACCAATTGGCAGATCTGCTCACCAAAGCCTTGCCTCCCGCTAGGTTTAATGAGTTGGTCCACCGGATTGGTATGAGGTGTTTGACTCAAGAGGAATTGGATGACCTCCTAAAACAGTCTTAAAACCCTGTCAAACACCAAAATATCTTTTGTAAATAAATTTTCAAAAACAAAATACAAAAATATAAAATCTTTTAAAACAACAAAAATATTCTTCTAATCTATTTTTCTTTCAACATGGCAAGTACATTTCTTTCATCAACACTTTAATCTTTCAAAATTCAGTATTTTTCCGATCAAGTGTTGAGGGGGAGAAAATTATCACTTAACTGTGTCAAAAACATCTGTGTACTTGCATGTTATCATATCCCGGTTGTTTCTTTTATCAATGGTGGTAAATTTTTCTGGTTCAATGACACTCCTCGGACTAAATTTTATAACCCTTCATTATTTTCTTAAGTCGAGGGGGAGTGTCGTCAAGTTTCTTTATTAAAATCTTTGTTTGGTAACCATAATGGAAGTTAAATGGCTTTGTATGAAAAAGGAAAAGGTGGAGGGACCAAAACTGTCAAAATGTTAAAGTTATTTTAATAAAAACACTCTCCACCTAACTATTCCATCACATTTATTACTTACACCAAAAAGATCCTACGCCTAAGAATCGTTTGACAAATCCGTGTTTCAGATCATCAATTTGTAAGTGATTTCGTGTTTATAACAAGTTTTTAAGCAATGGTTTTGAATTTTTCAAAAATCCAACGGTTCAATCTTGAGATATCATCAGTTTTGTGTCTTACGCGTAAGCGCAAGAACACCAAATCATGAAAGGGTGTTTATGGTTAAAAGGGTTGTGTCAAAACGCTCTTAAAACATCAATGATTCTTTTTTAATCCTCTAAACGCACCCTGAAACACGAAATGAATGTATTTGAAAACTAGGGTTTATGCGTGGATTTGGGTTTTTCCTAACGAGAATGTTTTTGGTGAAAAAGATTGTTGTATAAGGTTACTATCAAGTTGAATTGATTATATCCAGGCCCAGATTACACCCAGAAACACTAATTAATCATAAAATGGAAATTAGGGTTTTGTGCTCATACGGTTTGGGTACTCTTGATTCTTGACACTTTTGATGTTAAAACTTGACCAAAACAACTTTATATGCTTCTTAGAACTCCCTGAAACACTATGGTGCAATTCCTATGGCTAGAAATCTTACGCATAATTCATAAACTTTAGGGTTTTTGACTTACGCGTATGTGTTTCTACGCGTAAACTGTGTATTATGTTTCATGCCATAATCTGTTTTAATATGACTATACATGTTAAAATTGATGATATGATGATTTTATTTCAGGCTTGCTACTCGTAAAATTCAGAATCAAGGTCTTTGTTAAACTACGCATACGGATCACCTTACGCGTAGAAAGTTATGCGTAAGAGTAATTTTACGCGTAACTGTTACGCGTAAGGTTCTACAATGGGTGATGAGTGTCTAAATACTCATCATTTTTGTACAAAATAAACTGCAAATTCATCTGAAAACACTCAGAAACACATCAAAATGATCAAAATATCACAAATCATTGTTTTATGTGTTTTAAATGCAAAAATATCAAAATCAGATGAAAAACATATCAAATTTGCAAAAATTGCAGTTTCAGTCCCCCAAGTTTCAAAAGTTGTCAAAAACAGTCCCTGGTACATAATTTCAAAAGTAAATTCACCAAAGGTCCTTTTAAAATCAAAAGTGGTCAAATTTAGTCCTTTGGTGAAAAATATACAAAGTTTGAGAAATTTACAAAAATGGCCCTTCAAGTTTAAAAATTGGCAGAATTGGTCCCTGAAAAATGTGAAAAAGGCAACATTGGTCCTTGTACTTTTGAAAGTTGTCACTTTTGGTCCTTGGAATAACTTTTCAGATTTGGCAGCTTAGGCCCCTCAAATTTTCAGAATTACACTTTAGGTCCCTTGGATTATTAAAACCTTTAACTCAATTTTGGACCCCTTTCCTATTCTGGACCCCCTGTCAAAACAATTGTGACCCCCCCTAGTATTAACCACTTGCCTGGTCAATCCTGGTCAAATCCCAAAAAACCCGCCATAGCTTATCTTCTTCAACTGCTTCTGCAAACACAGGAAAACCCATCCCCCCTCCTCTCCAATCACTCCACCATGTTCCCCACTCCACAACTAACTTCCAAAGTGCATTTAATGCACCTCCCTCCCCCTCACTCAACCCAAATTGTCAAATGCTCCTTTTTGGCGCCAAAACTGATTTGAATGGTCATGATCATTTTCTGCAATCCAAGGGTCAAGAATGAAGTGGGATTTCATCAGAGTGGAGAGAGAAATACCTTGGGTATAAAAGGGAAGCAAAAGAAGAGGAGATAGGCAGTTTTTTAGTTTTATAAAATTTAGTAAAATGTCGTTTTTAGTGTAAACGTTTTATTTAAGTTGTAATATTGTTAAATTTTGTTAAGTTGTACTATCCTAAGTTGTTTGATTAATATAAATCAGTTTCAAGGTCCAATTTCAGTTATATGATCATTTCATATTGTAAAAGCCCACTGTTGCAATTTTTATTCTCAAAGTCTTGAAGCCAAGCTTCATTAAGTTTCTTTTCAAGTTTACTTAAGCTTATACAAGCTCCTTATAGCTTGCTATAAGCTCAAGTTTAAGTTTTAATCATTTTTGAATTTTGGTCAACCAAAGTCAACTTAAGCTTAAAACGGAAATGGAAAGAGAAATGGGTTGATGCAGTTGGATTTGGGTTGATTCAGGAATGGAACTGGGTTGAATTATAGTTACTGGGTTGGTATTTGTTAGGCTAGTGTTACTTGTTTCATCAGTTTGGCAAGCACAGTTGTTAAGGCTCCTTGTAAGTTTGATATCTGATTTTGCTCATTAATCTACTGTTTGATCTGTTAATTAGTCTTAATTAGTAGTGTTTAATCTGTGATTGTGATTGTTTAGCTTAATTTGATCATTAGCTGCTTGTTAGTTCATTAAACAGTAGTATAACTAGTGTTTGGTAAAACTTAATAAACTGTGTTAGAGGTTAGTAGAACAGTTAGGAGTAGTTGATTTATGCTTAAATTGATTATTGATAGTAATTCAGGTCTTTGATATAGCTCAAAATATCTCAAAGTCAAAATTCGTGTTAACTGATTCCAACAGTTAACCTGTTGGAATTTTGGAAATCCAAATTTGTGTTTTGTGTTTAAAAGTTTCAAACAAAGCTTGCAGAGGCTTCATTACATCAATACAAATCATAATCAACCATAAAATTAGATCCAAACTTTATAAAAGTCAACCTTCCATGTTCTTCCAAAAAGTCAAAAAATGGTGAAAAACTTGTTTTGTGCAGAAATTGCAGAGTGTGCACAGGGTTTAATAAGGGTTTGTAAGGTTTGATTTTTGGTTTATAAGTAGTTGGCTAGGTGGTATTTAGGACCTTATATCTGTTATTGCTTTAAGCCTTCTGGATAAGCTTGGAAATAAGCTCAAAACAAGCTCCTCTTCCCCTGCTCACTGAACTCAGTGAACACTGAGATTTTTCTCAGTTTGTGCAGATAGTGCACAGAGCTCAAAAGAGCTTGCCATTGTCTGATTTTTGGTACAAGTGATCTCACCCAGGTCTTCTTTGATTCCCAATTGGTAGTTTTCCATTTGAGCTTATTCTTGAGCTTGTGCATGTGTTCAAAGAGGGCACCAAATCTGTTCTAGTTTAAAAAATTAAATAGGCCAAATCTGATCTAGCTTGTTAATCTGTAGTTATAAACTGTTGTTTTTAGTTGCATTTCAGTATTTTTAGTATAATTAGGCTTTGGTAATCAGTAGGTAGCTTGTTTGTTTCAGTTGGCTTATTTTAGTGCTTAGTAATAAGCACTTGTTTAAGCAGTTTCATATTTATCCACATAAGCACTTATTTTTCTAATTTTCTCATATTCCTAATATCATTGTAGACTTTTCCTGAAAATTTCATATTTTTCCAAGTTGTTTAGCTATTTTTCTTAATTTAAATTAGTTTTTAATCATTTTTAAATAGCATTTAATACAAAAAATTAGAAAAAGGTTCAAAAAAATAAGTTTTCAATTTTCATAGGTTTAGATAAATATAAAAAGACAAAAAAGTATTTTTCTAGATTTTTCTTAGTTAAATTTGTATTTTCTAGCATTTTAATTAGTTTTAAATAGTTTTAAATTAATAATAAATATATAAAAAGTCTAAAAAATATCTTTTCAGTTTTAAAATTAGTTTTATCATATTTTAGATTTTTCTAAGTCTTAAATTTATTTTTCAAGCTTTATTTCCTATTTTCTTTCATTTTAGGTTATTATTAATTAGTTAAAAATAGTTTTTAATTAATAATAATTAATTAATTAGTTATAAAAATAATTTTCTTTTTCTAAAAATTCTCTTATATCTTTAGGTTTGTAAAAATGTATTTTTCATATTTTTAGGATTTTTATTTCTTAGATTTCACTTTTTATTTTGTACGTTTACGTTATTTTAATTTAAACGTACGTTTTAGGTTTTAAACGTTCATCACTTTAAATATAGTGATAGCGTTTATTTAATAGGTTTTATCTTTTTAATTTTCTTTAATTTGCATTTTAGGCGTTTTTAATTTGTTGGCTTTTTCCGTAGTTAATATCATATCTCATAATCCTTTTTCGTTCAAACTTCTCGATCACTAGACGTTGATTGATCCACTGCACAACTCGCTGGGACATAACGACCCGGGGAAACACTGTACTCCTCTGATCTTCATTGATTCCGTGCTTAAGCTGTTTTAAGTCTTCTTACGCTTGCGTGAGAGAACTTGACGGTTTTGCGCGCATCAAATTTTTGGCGCCGCTGCCGGGGATCTAGCAGAAATTCCAAGAAGACGTTCTCGTAGGCGTGCTGCCCAAATAGTCGAACCCGAGATTCGTACTATTTCTAGCAACAACATGGCAGACGAACGTACTATGGCGGAAATGCTCCAGGCACCCACCGAGGGTTATGGAGATGCCATTGTTTTACCGGTAATCAATTCTGATCACTTCGAATTGAAGACACATTTAATCCAACTTGTGTCTACAAATCAATTCCGCGGGTCTGATCGAGAAGACCCGTATGCACACATCCGTTGGTTCAACCATTTGACATCAACTCTCAATTACAAAGATGTGCCGCAACAGGTGATCAAATTGATGCTATTTCCGTTCTCACTTGCGGGGGCAGCCAGGATTTGGCTGGAAAAAGAACCCCCTCGATCCATCGAAACTTGGGAGGATCTTGTCCAAAAGTTTGTCAATTATTTCTTCCCTCCATCAAAGACGACTAATCTTAAAAATGAAATTTCTGGATTTCGTCAAAATTTCGATGAAAATTTTGGAGAGGCATGGGAGAGATTCAAAGATCTCCTCAGGAAATGCCCCCATCATGAATTCACGGAGCTTCAACAAGTTAATATCTTTTACAATGGGTTGAACGGTAATGATCAAGATTCTTTGAACGCATCCGCGGGTGGCAATATCTTGAATCGTAAACCTAAAGATGTGCTTGAAATTTGCGAGTAAATCAAAAGTTCCTTTTTCTCGCAACAAAGTCAATGTTCCGAACACTCCTGCCTCTTCTTC
>BPTQ01000008.1:159600439-159702274 GCA_019973895.1 Chrysanthemum seticuspe | reverse complement strand
AAAAAAAAAAAAAATTCTTTTTAAATAATGGCCGTAATATTTCCCTTTTACGTTCTTTGTTTCGGCATAACCGTCGGTACTTTGAATATTGAGGGCAATATTCATTTCTAAGTGTGGGGGGGAATTCTCACGAATTTCATATATTATCTACCCAATTCCCCCGTTTTTGGCCAAAATTTTTTTTTTTGGAGTAAGTGTTTTACACTTTCTCAATTGGTTATCAGTCCGCCATGTCTATTAGACAAAAGGATTGGCTAATCCAGGAGCAAACGGCTCTTGGTAAAGATTTCTCAAATCCGTTTATATGGCTTGCAATTTGCCCAAAATTGTATGGTATTCAACTCACCATATCCTAAAAAGTGAAGAGTTGGCTAGCCCGCAAGGTTATGGCTTGTGGTAAAGGCAGTGGAAAAACCATAATTGGTAATCGACTCACCAAAGATAATGTTGATAATTTATCTAAGAGTTGGCTAGTCCAGAAGGGTACGGCTTCTGGTAAAGACAAAATCAAATCCGTTGAAAGCTGGTGGTTTGCTCAAAATCACATGGTTATCAGTGTACCATGGTTCTTACTTGAACTGAAACATTTGGCTACTCCAGAAGTAATGGCTTTTGGTAAAGAGTTTAAAATCCATTATGTTTTCTCAAATCATTGCTAGGGACTAGCAATATCTCAGTGTGGGGGATTGATGAGTGTCTAAATACTCATCAATGGGACTACGCGTATCCTGTGAAGGATATGCGTAAACAGTGACCTCTACGCATAAGGTCTACTCTTACGAGTAAGCCTTACGCGTAAGGTTTTTATACGCCTACGCGTAAGCTCTACGCATAAGGTCCCTTTTTCCTACGCGTAACATTTCTTACACTTAAGTAAGGATCCTACGCATAAGCTTACGTCTACGCGTATACTTCTCCTGTTTACGCATAAACTACTATTCCTACGCATAAGCCTTGATCAAACCTTCGTTGTGAATTGTTACGCATGCAAACTTGTAAATAATTGAATCATGACATCACGAATCCAATAATGTCACTAATGAACTTAAACGTTTGATATGTTGTGAACTATAAGTGATAACATAAACTTTAAAAGTTAAAGTTAACTAACTCACGAAACATTTCACGACGTCATTGGACTATTGAACAAACAAGTGACTTAGGACTCGTAACAATCATTAACACTGTACATTCAATAATTAGTCAATAAAAACCTTCTGTTGACTAACATTATGTCTTTCGATATGTTGGTTCTTTTGGCTAATGTTATTTTAGATCATGACATGGCTGCTCAAATGAATGTGGATGCACCAGAAGTTCTCACAATTGCTGACATCTTCCCTAATGGCTATCCGAGAAAGATTGGAAAGAACAACCTTCGGGTTGACTTTGAAACCCTCACATGCTCAGAATCTTCCTGTTTGATTGCTGTGGATATTCTAAGGAATCATCCCTACCAGAACATGCTCTCACACTCTGCTACAGTACCGGAAATCTACATTCAGCAATTCTGGAATTCAATGCAGAGGATCACAGGTCAAAGTGCAGTGACAGTGACGCTCAATCACAAACAAGTCACCATCACTCATACAGACTTACGGGCTGTTCTTCTCATTCCTGAAATCGAGCCAACCGACTTCTTTGCCACACCTACTGAGGAGACAGTTCTTCAATTCTTGATTGATATTGGCTATGATGAAGCTTCAGGAACAATCTCTAAGCACTCTCATGTAGAGCTTAAGAACATTCCTCAACCGTGGAGAACCCTCTACATCATCATCACCAAATCGGTCTCTGGTCGTGACAGTGGCTATGAGCATCCCAAGCTCATGGAACTACAAATCTTCTGGTCATTAATCAACAAAAAGGACATCGAAATCGAAGCACTGTTATGGGAAGACATGATGTCATTTCACAAGAAACTTGGCTTAAAGATTCCCTATATCAGATACACAAAATTGTTGATCCAGAGAGCACTTGGACTTCATCCCGATATTCCACAAAGGCTCAATGACCCAGACAATCACGATATGTTGACTGAACCTACCCTATCAGTCAGAATCAAGGAATCATCAACAAAGAAACAGGGTGCTGTATTACCTGATCACCTTCTGTCTAAAGAAATCAAAAAGCTCGAGACATACAAAAGGTATCTAGTAGCAGTAAGAGAAGGCAAAGTTGGTCATCTCGATGAAAAGTCTTCTGGAACACCTATAAGGAGAACCAGAAGAGGCAGTGCAAGAAGTGCTGCAAGTACTGAAAGTCAAAGGAAGTTTCCCAAGAGGAATCCTCCTCGTAAAAGGACTGTTCCTTATAAGGAAGTTGTTCCCATTCCCGTACCTAAACC
Organism: Chrysanthemum seticuspe; assembly: GCA_019973895.1. NCBI lineage: Eukaryota > Viridiplantae > Streptophyta > Magnoliopsida > Asterales > Asteraceae > Chrysanthemum > Chrysanthemum seticuspe. Next base: position 159,699,927 of record BPTQ01000008.1, on the reverse strand, counting down.
TGCACCGCCAAGAAAGCTACTGGACGAAAGCTCTGAAGATACACAATCAGATGAGGAGGTCCACTACTCTGAAACTGCAAAGGATGACACTCCATTAGTACCGAAATCTCCAAGTCCAATAGCTGAACATGGCAAAGGGAAGACTCTAGTGCTTGTGCCGTATGATCAAAGCTCAAGCTCAGAAAGTGATGAAGAGCAACTGGATAAATCATACAGGAAGAAGTTTAAATTTGTCAGACACCTTCAAAAAGCTGAAGAATTTGCAAAAGACCAAATGGGTGGCCCCGGAGGATCAAGTGGTGCTGCCCACTCTTCACCAGATCCTGATGCGGTTAATCGACCCGATAAGGGATCTGGTGCCACCACTCTTGTGCAACAGCAAACGCTTGTGGAGGAGTCTACTGATTATAACATTGAGGAACCAGAAAAGGATAAGACTGAGAAAGAAAAGTCTGATGAAGAAGCTCAGGCTCAGACGAAAGAAAAGCCTAAATCTGGACAAGATAACGAAGAGAATTATGATGATTATCTTCTCAACAGTCCAACTCGTTCCAAGGAGGATACCTCTGCAGCTCCAAAGGACCCTGAGCCTCCTCATGTCTCCTCCTCTTCAGATTCATCATCTCATTCTTCACCACCACCATCAAAGAAATCAACCAAATCAACATCCAAATCTGTGAAGAAACCACCTCGATCTTGGATTTCTCATACTCATGAAAGAATTGTGAAAGTTGTCCAACAAGTCAGAAAGAAGAACATGCTCTACAAGAAAACTGAATTGGTTTGCTGACCAAATACAGTACTTACATGATGAGAATGACAAGATGCAGAAAGAAAGGGAATTCGTTCAGGAGTTCATGAGAAGTCATCGTCAAGAGGAACTGAACGAAATGATCGAAGGTTACACTAACAAGTACCTTCTGGATATCGTTCCTAAAGTCACAAAGGAGATGTTTACCAGACAACTATATCCAAATCTTATGCAGATAGCCAAGAAAACTATAAGATCAACACCTTTAACCATCACAATCAATCCATCTGATCCTGTAGTTTTCTCGGATAATGAATTGGTGGCCAAGCTCGTCACACAAATGTCTAAACGATCTGGGACATTTACTTCTGATGAAGGAAAGCTGTTTCAAGCATTGCTGGACTACCAACTCAAAGAAGCATGTAGATTCGAAGCAGAAAGGCCTAAACGTCCTAGAGACGATAAAGATAAGGATCAGGATAAGAATGATGAAGCTAAACGTCAGAATAAGTCTGGTGAATCATCTTCTATGTTACCTCCTCCCTAACGGACTCCTACTCAACAAAGGTCTCCTCCCCGTTCTTCTACTGATAAACCTCAGGATTCTGAGTTACCGCCCCAGACTCAGAAAACCGGTGATTATTTTGAGTATACGGGTGGTGATGATGAGGAAGTCCGTGAGCCCCTACAACAACCCACCTCTCCCAAAGAAGTTCAAAAACCATAATCCTCATCTAGGCCTAAACAAAAGAAGAAGAAGGCGTCCATGGTTGACGTAGTATCATGGCTAGATGACGATAAAACAGAGGAATTTGAATGGTTCTCTACACTTGTTAACTCAACTCCCTACCCTGAAGAAGGTCAAGATCTGGTAGACGGTAATACATTGGAGCATGCTAAGATTCTGCAAGAAAAGTTCCATGTGAAGAAGATGACGAAATCCGAGTTGAGGCGAATCAAGAATGAAGCTTTTCAACTCTGGAAAGATAGCTCAGAAAGTGCCATCGAGGTCGAATATCACCTTTAAAACATTGCTCGAGCTATGTCTAACAACATGGATTGGCTCAACCCAGAAGAAAACATCGACTTCACCAAACGGGACAACCCTCCATACTACACCGACTGGTCAAAACCTCTACCAACAATTGGCCAACCAGATGAACCTAGGATTCCATTCAGATATTTCTTCAACAAAGACTTGGAATTTCTTCTACACGGTGGCGATGGCTCAAGGAAATACGCTACATCTTTGACACTTCCATTCCCCGCATCAATATACTCAAACTGCATAGCTATCGAGGAACGAGCTAATCACTTGTTCTCCAACAAAGTGGAAGCATACGACCGAGATGCAATGTACGGGATTCATCATTGGCCGGAACGCCGAAGAATCTACTACAGAAGCTGCCAGGTTCAGAAGTCGCAACATGCAGTGTTCAGTACTAAGGATATCATTGCCATCAAACACGTTGATCTTTCGACCAAATGGGACTACACTTTTTTCAAGAAGATTGTGGTCAAAAGGCAAGATGAATGGGATTATGCATTCTCTGAAGCTGACTTTGAGAATTTGTCTATCAACGACATTGAAGACATGTACCTTGCCAAAGTACAGGGTCGCACGAGGCAATTTTCAACTGAAGTACAATGTGAATTCATCAAGCTACTGCTCATCTTCATCAGACGCATAGTCCTCAAAGAACGTGTAGAAGATCTCCAACTTGCAGTTGAATCATATCAGACTCGTGTTAACTTCACTCCACCTCAGCTTGATCTTCCCGACATCAACCAGCTCTCACAATATACACTCATCAACAAACCATTCGGCGTTGTTTACCGCAGTGAACTTCAACGAAATTGCTTAATGGCGTGTAGTGATCTTCACAAGTTTGGGGATCACACTTTGAAGATGGTTCGGGACGGATTGGCTTATAGGTTGAAGGATATACGTCACAAGATTGGGTCTCCTAAGCGATGGAATTCTCAGGATCGAAGGGATGTGAGGAGGATCATAAAAATGATTGATGAAAGGTTGAATAGAAGGGATCAGTTCAGAACTTAGGAAAGCTTTGTTGGTGGTCGACCCAGGATTAACATCACCAGCTATCAACGCCCTGTTCGCACTCCTGGCAACATCACTGGACTTCCTGGTACCCCTTGAACTGCTTCTTTCATTATAAATTTGGATGTGTGATTATATATGTTAATGGCTTGTGCACACATAACAGTGTACAACCCGTAATTTGCAAGAAAGGACCCTGTGGTACGCTTCAGTTCCACAAACCTTATAAAAGGAGCGAAAGCTTCTTACTTTTGAGTAAAACCTATCAAACCTTTCATTATTCAAGGTTTTGCTCAAAAGAACAAGTACTTCCCCGTAAGATTTTTAAAACCTCAACCGTTTATATCACTTGTTGAGGGGGAGTATTTGAATTAAAACTTTGTTCACAAATTGTTCACAGTGGTCACTCTTCCCGCAACACTCGAAATGGTCATATTTATTCTCAACCGTTCAACAATAACATTTTTTATATGCCATTTTTGAGGGGGAGAAAATTGTGTGATAAGAAATATGTTGTGCAAAATGCAAATGAATCTGTGTACTTCAGACTTAACCAACGAATTGACGATACTTAACCGTTAGTAACTCGAAAAGACTTGTCCAGGACGGGTAATAATTTCAAGCTAGTTCGCTAATAATGTAAACGTGTCTCGCAAAGGACTTGTCCGAGTAGAATGTACCATTCGAGAAACTCTTGGTAGACATGAACTCTGACGGGTTTGACAGCCTTTCGAGGTTTGTCTACTCCTTCAAGGTAGTTATTAGAGCTAGTTGTCACCTAAAAGCTGACAATGTAACTCTTTAACTATGCAACGTAACCGTGTCTCGCGGGGGATTGTCTATCTTGAGTTGATCAATTCAAAATGTGCGCGCTCTTTCCTCACTGTGCATTTAACCGTTAAAACTCTTAAGCACATGTGGAGGGGGAGTATTTATGCAAAATCTCATCTTAACAGTGGTTCAAAAATGTTTTCATTCATAAACACTGTGTGAGATCTATCAAGTAAATGGTTTTATGGCAACATAGGTTAGTCATGGAGTTATAAGGTGACTAAGGTTAGGAATAACCGTCCTATGATCCACCAGAGCCGGAGGGATCTACCCAAGGACACCACAAATAGTTAGAATTTAGAAGTCCTTAGGTATGATTGTAAAAAGGAGAATAATGAGAAACGGAGAAAGAAGGAGTTGAAGAATCAAAAAGAAATGCAAAGAAAAGGGGGAAAAGAAATAGCCCTCCAGATTATTCAACTTAGGGCAGACACCGGGTTCAATTTATATGCTACTGGTTGTCACTTGATTACACCGGTATTGAAGATTAAAAGTCGTCATGGACCCTCTCCCTAGTCTCCGCTCAGGAAAACCAAAACGCACAATTGAGTCTAGAGCCACGAGATTCATCAAAAGATCTCTTAGGAACACTTGACATCTCATCACATGTTGATCACCAAATAAGATCATCAGTGGTTCATATCGAGTCCTTCACAGGTCTTAGCAATCTGTCGAGAACATTTATGAGAGGTTCACAATTGTGATCCTCAGTGATTGAATGGAAACTCCTGCCAGGGTCAACATCAAACAGACCTGACAGCAGGTCACTTCGGTAACTCCCCGTGGATTACGCGGAGTGTGTCTCAAACGGTCTACAGTCGTGAGGTGATGCTTCGGTGTACCTCAGCGACTCATCTGAACTGTAGATGTACTTCGGTACATCGCGTTATCTCACTTGTGGGACTCCAGTTCAGGAACGTCCTTTGTGAGAATTAGAGTTGTGTTTTCACACTATGCTGTTAACACTCTCGAAGTTCAAACTTGTAAGTGCCGGAATTCGCTTATTACTAACCGTTTTAATGTTTTCTTCTTATGGAAGCTCTGGAGCGGAATGATCGTGCAGATTCTTCTCATGCTCACGCCAATATCATCACTAATGGAAGTTCTATCCTAAAGCAACACAACAGTCAGAATGATTCTTCGTCAATCAAAGAATCTACAAAGTTAAAGACTTAAAGAACTTCATCAGTACTGAAATCCAACGTCAAAGAGCGTGTGAGCATGTTGAAGAATGACGTGGAGACACTGGAGCAGCGAAGAATACCTGAGGTAGACTTGATGCAGACTACAACATACTATCACTTTCATCACAAAGAACAATGATCAAAGAACAAAGTTAAAGATGAAGTCAAAGCATAACCGTTCAAAGAAGACAGTTTCTCTACACTGGGGAGATTGTTCGTATCAAGGCAATTCTTCTCACAAGAAAGAAGAATGTCAGAAGACGTCAAAGCTTCTATTACATCAACGCCTTCACCGTTTTTCATCACCAACACTTGAGGGGGAGATTGTTGGAATCACTCCTAGACCTAAATCAAGTGTTAGTAATTCACATGTAATAGTTAGCTTAATTATGGCCTTTATGTTTGTTATTAGCCTTAAGCTTATGTAGAAGGCCCATGAGCTTAGGCCCAAGCCCATAAAGGAAAGGATGGGAACTAGGAGTGTTGCCCTAGCTTCCCTCCTATAAATACATTGTAATAACCCTCACTTGAGGGTTGGTTGTTTAAGTTTTTTCTTTCATTCACATCTTACGCGTAACCGTCCTTATCATAACGTGTGTGTGTGTTTGGTTTACTTGTTCAATCGCCTTTATCTCTTTCTTTTAAGCTTGTGTTGTAAAACTAGTGACCTAACACTTATGCGTAAGACTCAAGTTTACGCATATCCTTCACAGGATACGCGTAGTCCCCATGTAGAACCTTACGCGTAAGAGTTATGCGTAAGATTTCTCTTACGTGTAACCTTCTACGCGTAAGGTGATCCGTATACGTAGAGTTCCAATTCTTAACCTTGATTCTGATTTTTCACGCGCAAAGCCTGAAATAAGTTCATCATAACATTTCCATTAACATTTTATTCAACCTCTATCAATCTCACATGGAATCACACATTTGAGAATGGTTACTCGTAGATTATACTTATGCGTAAACTAAAACCCTAAGGATTCAAATCTTACAAATAAGAAATCCAGCCATGAAATTAGCACCAAATTAATTTTGGGATGTCTTAGAGGCTATGTGATATGTTTCCAACAAGTTTTAACATATAACACATGATAGCGCTACACGCGTCGTTCGGGGTCAAGGAAACTTCCTTTTCTTCGAGCAAGTTTTATAACACCCTAGGCAGTGAACCTAATCGTTGTAGTGTAGTAATTAGGGTAAGCCACGGGTATTGATATCGTTCTCTAGGGGAATAGGAATGCTAGTAAGGAGTTACTACGCTAAGGTTAAGGTTGAGGAAGACTATTTTTTGTATTTTTATATTTTATGAAACGGAAAGGTACGAATCTCGGGTATTGGATTTGGGGGGTTGGTATTTCTACCGATTACTCTACTATTATCTAATTATCTAAACTAAAGTTGTGGGAGTCTATGTCTAATTAATGTGTGCTCGTATGATAGTTTAAAGATGTTTTTACTTAGGTTGTACTACTCCTTAATTATCTCCTATTGATGGTTGAGTTGTCACGTCTTATTCTTAGTTGCGTTGTGTGTCTAAAGTTGTAGGGTATGCGTTTCTCCCTAACTCTTTGAACTTACCAAAGGGTCTCGTCTACAAACCCACTAGGGATGATAAACTCCTACTCTAAGGCGCTCTTTGGATGGTTTAGCCTACAACTACTCAGGTAATTATATTCTAAGGTTCACAAAGATGAATCAAGCATTAAGTACACAACGAATGACCTATCGCATTACTAGATCATTAATCAACTAAGATAAGAAACAACCAATCAATATTCAATAATTAAGTTTCATACTTTCTAAGCAAACACACAAATAAATTAGCCGGACATGGAAAACATGCAAGCATACACACAAATAATCAAAGACATAATTGAATTAATGAAGTAAAGACTTATCTTGATGTAAGATAGGGTTTAAAACCCTAAAATACTGTACAAGACACCTTAGGTTCGGTTTTAGGTTTTTACTCCAAAAGACTCTCCCCCAAAGACTGAAAAATTCGGATTCTATATATAAGATTACATATGCGACGGCGTCACCTTATGTTTAGTGACGCCGTCGTGTCGCCGTCATTAGGGTTTCGTCTTGGCCACATTAACCTTGCGACGGCATCACCTTATGTCCGTGACGCCGTCCTCTTCAGCTTCTGACGTCGTCTGGATTGCATCTAGGCCGTCTGAGTAGCGACGGCCTACTCTTTTACAACTGGACGTCGTCGCTTGAAAATACGAGTTTTGGGTTCTGGACCGTCACAATAATTTTGGGACGGCGTCGCCATTAGCACCTGACGTCTTCGCCTTCTAGTTTCAGCAACTGTGAGTGTCTCGATTTTGACTTTGGCCATTTTCTTCATATATTCGCGCCTTTTCGTCCAAATAAGTGCCATTCCAGCATTTTGCCTTCAAGAGGCCTAAAAATTGAAAAGGAACGATATTAAGCAATAACGGATACAAAAGTGATCAAATAAGGACTAAAACGACCCCTCAAAATGGTACCTTTTAAAACCTTATCAAATATCCCTACACTTGTTATTTGCTTGTCCTCAAGCAAATGTGCTTTTAGCCAATTAATTTATAAGTTAGGGGTCATGAAGCATTAATTCAAAAGGGTCCACAACACATATAAGCCCCGCAAAAGTCATAACAAGCACGAAAATTACATACTAGCACCTCACATGGGGTGTTTGGATACTCACATCTCTCTCGGGTGTATATATGAAATATAACAAAATGGGAAATGGAAGATAAACACTTATTAACCGGTCCTAGTACATAGATTACCATAGGCTTGAGAATAGATCAAACCTTCATCGCTTTGGCGTAAGCACCTAGGAAAGACTATCAAAGAGGTCTTTTAAAGGGTTGTAATGTTAGGCTTACGGTAGGGAAACATGGGTTTGGTGGGATAGGCTATTTAGTGGTGGCAAGTCAAAAATCTCTATGTTAAATGCATATTAAGAATGGCGTTGCTAAGCCAAGACTCGACACTCTAAACTCTAGATAACTGAAATAAACAAACATAAATTTAAATGATAGATGTAGGATGGTAGCCCGTATGTTTTTTTTTTTTTTTTTTTTTTTTTTTTTTTTTTTCACTCTATTTTTTTTCTTTTTTTTTTTCTATTTTTTTTTCGATTTTTTTTTTTTTTTTTTTTTTTTCATACACTTTTACTCTACCATTTTCTACGATAACATCAAAATAATAGGGATTTATAGCACATCCCTACACTTGAGTTTTTTATTACTCTAACACTAATTTGACCCGATTTGAAAAGATCAAAACACTTGGGGTACATTATTACGCAAACAAAGGGAATTTGAATTTTTAACGTTCCCTTCCCGTCATTTCATAAACTTTAACTTTTCTCATGAATCCCAATCATCCCAAAACTGTATACAAAGGATATGACTCGAATTAGCAACTTATGCAAGCAACTAGATAATTGAACTAAGGGTTTGGGGTGATAACAAACATTTGCACTAAAAGTGAGTGCATAAGGGGTAGGCTAAGGCGATTTGGGTGTATATTTGGGGGTGGGGTGTAAACAATGCTCTTCATTGATATTCCGGAAAAACCGAAACATCACGAGAACCGCGAAAAGGATAGGCTCTGAGGGGTTAACTAGGGGTATCGTGTACTAAAGATGAGTACAACGCAAAGGGTGTGGGGGAATTACTCAACCGATATGGAAGAAGTAATTATATTACAGGTATCAAACAAGGGTTATCCTAATGCCTCTTATCATTTAGTTATTCCTAACTACACAAGTGTAGTCTCACTTGCGATCTCGGAATGCATCACAAAACAAGTTCTAGAATCTAATATACTACCGGTTCACACTCTAAGCATTAAAGATGAATGCTTTAATTCCTACTAATCTAAGGGCGATCCTCACATTTTGGTGGAATTTGGGTGGTAAAGGGTTTTTGTGCTAGTCATGCAACTTCCTATCCATGAGACGCTTTTGTTAAGACTAATGGCCCACTCCTATATGTCATAAAAAATTTTAAATTTGGTGCCAAAATTACCCTAACCGACATTTTCTCATGGTTTATTACACAATCACAATTGGAAAAAGCAAATAGTCAAGGATAAGCATAGTTTCAAAGTTCCCGTTTTATTTTCCCTCCCTACACTTAAACTGAACATCGTCCCCAATATTCCCCGAAAGTATCAAAGTTATGATAAAAGAAGGTAATTAAAAACGAAAGAAACTAGTACTCCCCTGATTAGCTCGGTAGGATCCGTGTAAAGTGGTGGTTAAATCCTTTTCAAGAAGAATTATTGCGTGAAAAGCTCCTTCCAATCTTATGTAACTTCTTCTTGACAAACTAAACCTGCACACTTGAAGAAAACACACGAAACCTTCGCGTAAAATCGGCGGTAATAATATATATAAGACTCGATTTAAACTAGGATATAATGCTTGTGGAATGGATGTTTACAGAATTTCTAAGAAAATTAAGACCTGGAAAATTCCAAAAATTTATAAGTGGCTCAGAAAACGAGAAAAAAGTAATCTGATGTTTTTACTCCTTCCTGACGCCGTCAGGTTGCAATCCTGACGCCGTCAGGTTATCCTGACAAAAACTGGTCTGCGATTTTCTGGAAAAAATTCTGGAAAATTTACATCTTTAGAATCTGGAAAAATTTCTACAAAACATCCATTATGACTCGATACAAGCATTTGACTCGAACAAACAAACATAAATATCTTTTCGTTAATTGTTATTCTCATGTTTACGTTTCTTTTGAAAACGTGTGTAATCCTCCCTACACTTATCCCTTATGTAAAATACCTTTATATGCAATTAAGACGAGGTTAAAAACAAAATAAAGCATTTTTACAAATTTAAACATGAGGATAAACAATTAATAAAAGATATATGACACTAACAAACAAACAATTAAGCATGGGTTGCCTCCCACGAAGCGCTTTTCTTTATTTAAGAGTCTTGTAGCTAGACTCATAGTCGTGCTCCTACGTTTTCTCATTACCGCCCTCTTTTTTTCCACTAAGCCTTCATCATAAGGTTGTAGACGTTGTATGCTCACCGTGAATTCTCTTCCAACATAATCTATTATGATAATGGTTTTATGTTTTAGATTAGTTTCTTTCACCGTATAAGGTCCAAACCATCTAGGCTTATTCCTTCCCCATAATGCCTTTATTCTTGATTTATACAAAAGCACCTTTTCTCCATTCAAAAATTCCTTAGGGTTCTTTTGAGTTTGTGGTATTGTGGTATAGTTATTTCCTAACTTTTTATCACGTTTCCACAATGTCGCATTTAACCCTTGAACCATGAATTCTCTAAGCCCTTTTTCCCATTCAACCATTTTCTTCTGAACGGCATTATTGGAGACTTGCGAATTCATATCTTTTACCTTCTCCATAATATTCAAAGGATATCTCGGAACCATAGGTACCCTAACTTGTCCTTTTCCACTTTTGAGTATCATAATCCCTTCACCGCATTTGATGGTTGCCTTGGCGGTGGACAGGAAAGGTGCTCCCAGGATTAATGGCAGGTTTTTATCTTCCTCAATGTCTACAATTGCGAAGTCCACCGGATAGACAATATTGGCAACCTCAATTAAGACATCCTCCGCTATTCCTATGGGATAAACATATGAATGATTTGCTAAGGAAAGTCTAAGATTGGTCTTGGTCGGTTCCTCCTTAGTCAACTTATTATAGACTGACAGCGGCATTATGTTTACATCGGATCCCTAGTCGGCCAAGGCATTTAGGTTCTCTAAGTCACCTATGCTACATGGAATTACAAAGTTCCCAGAGATCTCTTGCTTCTTAGTTACTGGCTTTCTCTGAATCGACTCATACATAGGTCCAATAGGCATGGTATCATTCTCTTCCTCTCCTATTTCACCTAAGAGGGCTTTCCTAAGAACATCATTGCACCTAAAGTTTTTCACTTGGTTAACGATTGTTTTCTTATTGATCTTATGCTTAAGGTAATGCTTGATGAATTTGGGTTCATCATCAGTCCGAGTCTCATTCTTATCCTTACTATCTTTGCTGCTCTCAGGCTCCTTCTTCTCAACTGCTCCATCCTCATTGGAAGTAATGGAAATGGCGTTAACAGACAAAGTGGGGGTGGCATGCTCATCGTTCCTCACTAGAACCTTCACGGGAATCTTCGTCTTAGTGTACTCTTTCACTAAGTCCATCATCTCCGCCATTTTTTTCTGTGTTTCATCCCTTTGTCCATTGAAGGCTTTTAAGAGGGTGTCGATCTTGGTTGTCATCTCGCTTTGTCGTTGCTTGAAATTGGCTTCAAGTTGCGTCAATCGAGCTTCTTGAGATGACATGAATTTGGACACCATTCCCTCAAGACTAGTGGAAGTTCCGGTGTTTGGAGGGTTGTTGTAGGACTTTCCTAAGTTATTTGGCTCGAGCTTAGGAGTCTCGTAGGAGCTCATTAGAAATTTGGCTTGATCTTCAAGTTCGATCGTCCTACGATTGGAAGGTTGTGAGTCAATAGGGGGCAAAGAAACTGCCTTATCAGTTTTGGACAACTCACGGGGGTCATTCCAACATTCGTTTTCATAAAGGGCAAGGTCCTCTATTGTACCCCACGATTCTTCCACGGTGAGTTTACTAAGTTTACCACCGGCCGCTTGGTCGATGGATTTCTTAGTTAAGAAGTTGACACGATCATAAAAGATTTGGACTAGAAGCCAAAGATCGATGTCGTGATGAGGGACTTTGTGGAGCAAGTCCTTTAACCGAGTCCACGCCTCGTACAGAGTTTCACCTAGACATTGTTGGAACATCAAGATGTCATTCCTAAGTTTGGCAGTTCTCTCCGGTGGGAAAAATTGGGCGAGGAAACGAGTGGTGAGATCTTCCCAGCTTGAGATGGATCCGGCGGGAAGTCGGTCAAGCCAATTACTAGCTTGGTCCCGTAGAGAGAATTGGAAGAGACGCAGATGCGTGGTCTCCCGAGTAGTAGCATCAAGGTCGATGGAATCGACAATTTTAAGGAAATCCCTAAGATGCTGATTTGGATCTTCGGAACGAAGTCCATGGAATGCACATCCGTTTTGCACCAACCGGATGGTGTCGGATCGCAGGGCCGTAGTTTGGGCTTGGTCGGGAAGCTCAATGGTGTTCCTATAGCTTTGGTGGCTAGGTCTCGAGTATTCACCAAGAGTACGGTCTCTTGGCGGGACAATGATTTGAGGGGGGTTTTCACTTTCCATGATGAAAAGTGATGGGGTTACGAACAAAGGTCAAGAAGAAGGGGGATAGACTAAAAGAAAGCTAAAAATGAGAAAAAAAGTTTACTTGATAGGAATCAAGCAAAGAAACCTAAACGAGGTGGACTACTAACTAGCTATTCTATTCCCCGGCAGCGGCGCCAAAAACTTGATAGCGCTACACGCGTCGTTCGGAGTCAAGGAAACTTCCTTTTCTTCGAGCAAGTTTTATAACACCCTAGACAGTGAACCTAATCGTTGTAGTGTAGTAATTAGGGTAAGCCACGGGTATTGATATCGTTCTCTAGGGGAATAGGAATGCTAGTAAGGAGTTACTAAGCTAAGGTTAAGGTTGAGGAAGATTATTTTTTGTATTTTTATATTTTATGAAACGGAAAGGTACGAATCTCGGGTATTGGATTTGGGGGGTTGGTATTTCTACCGATTACTCTACTATTATCTAATTATCTAAACTAAGGTTGTGGGAGTCTATGTCTAATTAATGTGTGCTCGTATGATAGTTCAAAGATGTGTTTACTTAGGTTGTACTACTCCTTAATTATCTCCTATTGATGGTTGAGTTGTCACGTCTTATTCTTAGTTGCGTTGTGTGTCTAAAGTTGTAGGGTATGCGTTTCTCCCTAACTCTTTGAACTTACCAAAGGGTCTCGTCTACAAACCCACTAGGGATGATAAACTCCTACTCTAAGGCGCTCTTTGGATGGTTTAGCCTACAACTACTCAGGTAATTATATTCTAAGGTTCACAAAGATGAATCAAGCATTAAGTACACAACGAATGACCTATCGCATTACTAGATCATTAATCAACTAAGATAAGAAACAACCAATCAATATTCAATAATTAAGTTTCATACTTTCTAAGCAAACACACAAATAAATTAGTCGGACATGGAAAACATGCAAGCATACACACAAATAATCAAAGACATAATTGAATTAATGAAGTAAAGACTTATCTTGATGTAAGATAGGGTTTAAAACCCTAAAATACTGTACAAGACACCTTAGGTTCGGTTTTAGGTTTTTACTCCAAAAGACTCTCCCCCAAAGACTGAAAAATTCGGATTCTATATATAAGATTACATATGCGACGGCGTCACCTTATGTTTAGTGACGCCGTCGTGTCGCCGTCATTAGGGTTTCGTCTTGGCCACGTTAACCTTGCGACGGCGTCACCTTATGTCCGTGACGCCGTCCTCTTCAGCTTCTGACGTCGTCTGGATTGCATCTAGGCCGTCTGAGTAGCGACGGCCTACTCTTTTACAACTGGACGTCGTCGCTTGAAAATACGAGTTTTGGGTTCTGGATCGTCACAATAATTTTGGGACGGCGTCGCCATTAGCACCTGACGCCGTCGCCTTCTAGTTTCAGCAACTGTGAGTGTCTCGATTTTGACTTTGGCCATTTTCTTCATATATTCGCGCCTTTTCGTCCAAATAAGTGCCATTCCAGCATTTTGCCTTCAAGAGACCTAAAAAGTGAAAAGGAACGATATTAAGCAATAACGGATACAAAAGTGATCAAATAAGGACTAAAACGACCCCTCAAAATGGTACCTTTTAAAACCTTATCAACACATCAAGAATCAAAAATACCCAATTATGAAGAGACTTAAACCCTAAATTTCAATTATGCAAAATTAGTGTTTCTGGGTAAGAATCAAGGGTGTAATATGTTAATTAAACATGTTTCAAACACATTATAAGCAACAAATTATCCAGAAACTCTCACAATAGAAAACCTCTAATTCACGCATAAACCTTAAATTTAGAAAATGATTAAATGAAGTTTCTGGGTTGATTTTAATGTTGGAAATAGTTTTAGAATTGATATTAGCAACGTTTAAACACACCTATTTCAAAACAAACACCCAAACGTGATTACATGTTCATACGCATACGCGTAAAACATGAAATCACGCCTAAGGTTAAATCTAACCGTTGGATTTGTGAAACATTAAAAACCAATGTTTAAAAACACTCAAAGAATCATAAACCACTTACAAATTCGAAGTTTAGAACACAGATTTGAGGATTGAATCTTAGGCGTAGGATGTGTTAGTTCAAAAATTTAATGTATGAATTTAATAAGTTAGAAAATTAGGTGGAGTGGTTTTGATATAATTAATTTAAACTTTTGACAACTTTGGTCCCTCCACCTCAACCATTTTCATCCATAGCCCATAAGTTCCATTTTGGTTAAATACAAAGTGTAAGTTTGGAAAGAAACTTGACGACACTCCCCCTCGACTTTAAAATTAGTGAAATTTTACAATTTGGGTCTGAGGAGTGTCAAGAAGCAAGAAACGTAACCACTCGTATCAAAGATACAACCAGTTCTGGGTAACATGCAAGTACAAGGTTTTATGAAACATAAAATATTTACTTTCTCCCCCTCAACACTTGTTAGGGAAAATTGTGAAAAGTTTGATAGAACAAAGTGTTGATGGAAAATTGAAAGAAATTAGATGGAAGAATATTTTTGGATTTTATCAGATTTTATATTTCTCTATTTTTGTTTTTGAAAAATTTATATACAAAAGAGGTTTTGATGTTTGACTGGTTTTAATATTGTTTTAAAATTTCATCCAGTTCCTATGGAGTCAAACACCTCATACCAATCCGGTGGACCAACTCAGTAAACCTAGCAGGAGCTAAGGCTTTGGTGAGAAGATCTGCCAGTTGATATTCAGTACCCACAAAGTATAATTCAACGGTACCCTTTTCCACATGCTCCTTGATGAAATGATATCGAATATCGATGTGCTTAGACTTTGAATGTTGAATAGAGTTGCACGAGATCGCAATAGCACTTCGATTGTCGCAGTACATCGGGATTTTGTCAAATACGTAACCATAGTCCTTGAGTTGTGTTCTCATCCAAATGACTTGAGCACAACACGCCGACATGGCTACATATTCTGCTTCGGTTGAGGACAGCGATGTACAATCCTACTTCTTCGATTACCATGACACCAGTTTATCACCAAGAAATTGTAGAGCTCCTGATGTATTTTTCCGAGAATCTAAGCAACCTGCGTGATCAGCGTCTGAAAAAGCTATTATTCCAAAACCAGAATCCTTCGAATACCAGATTCCCAAGTTAATGGTTCCCTTGATGTATCAGAGCATTCTTTTAGCCTCAGAGAGGTGAGTTTCAGTAGGTCGCGACTGATAACGAGAGCAAAGATATACAGCAAAGACAATGTCAGGTCTACTGGCTGTTAGATACATGAGAGACCCAATGATACTTTGGTATTTGGTAGGGTCAACCAATTTCCCATGCAAATCAGTGTCCAGTTTCTTGGTATGTGCCATTGGTGTGGCATAGGTATCATAGTTTTGCATTCCATGTTTGTTTAAAATTTCAAGAGCATATTTGGACTGACTCAAGAAAATACCACGGGGTGATTGATGAACCTGCAGTCCTAGAAAGAACGTAAGTTCACCCATCATGGACATTCCAAAATGTTTTTTCATAAGTTTTAAATAAGCGTTTGAGTACTTTAGATGTGTTGAACCAAAAATGATGTCATCCACATAAATTTGAACGATTAAAATGTGTTTCCCGTGATATTGTATGAATAGTGTTGGGTCGACCGATCCTTTGACGAAATTATGAGAGATAAGAAAGGATGACAACTTATCATACCACGCCCGAGGGGCTTGTTTGAGACCGTAGAGAGCCTTGTTCAGTTTGTAGACGTGATTAGGGAACTCTGGATCACCAAATCCTTTTGGCTGACTAACATAGACCGTTTCTTTCAGTTTTCCATTTAGAAAAGCGGTTTTGACGTCCATCTGAAAGACCGTGATGTTCATGTGAGCCGCGAATGCCAGAAAGATCTGAACAGCCTCAAGTCTAGCAACCGGTGCGAATGATTCCTCATAGTCAATCCCTTCTTCTTGTCTATAACCCTTAGCCACCAGACGTGACTTATTTCGGATAACCGTACCTTCAGCATCCAACTTGCTTTTCGAAATCCATTTCAGACCAATAACATAGACCCAGTTGGTTTTTTAACCAATTCCCATACTTCAAGACGTTTAAACTGATTAAGTTCTTCTTATATGGATTCAATCCAGTTGTCATATGTCATGGCTTCCTTAATATTTTTGGGTTCTGCTTGGCAGACGGTAAGTGCATAAATGCAATGTTCACCGTCAGTCTGAAGGCGTTGTCTAGTTACGACTGGTTGATTCAGGTTTCCAATAATATTCACAAGAGGATGGTCTATAGTCCAACGATGTGTGGAGGGTTGATGTTCATATACATTCTGCAGATTAGGAGGATTCAAATGACTTGTATATGATTCCGCAACATTAGAAGTGGCAGATTCATTTGCAAAAGTGATGCGGGTTTTACTGACCAGGTCTTAATATTTATAGTGTCTCGCTATACCTATGGTCTACCCTAATGCACTAACGGGCAGTGTACCCGGTCGTGTGTAGTGTAGTAAATGGTAAAGCCGAGGTCGTCCCAAGAGCTATGTGTGTCGGATAATTACTAAGTCTAATTGTCACAGAATATAAATGGTTTGATAGGGTTTTAATTAATTAAACTACGAATGCATAATATAAAAGCAATTAAATGGTAGAAAGGAAATCAATATAGGAATAGTGGTGCTAACCTAGTCAATCCTCCTAACTAGTTATGTCTACCTACTTCCAATTACTTCAGGTGGGGTCAAATTCGAGAGGACAGCATTTGGTCAATTCGCCCTAACCTATCAGCAAAGATGCCACCACAGAAGAAATCAGGCGCACCGTCATAAGTCATGTTGTTCCTGGTCCCCTAAGCCGAGTCATTAAGTACCGCTACATGCTAGATTCTAAATAGTGAGTGCCCGGCCGTTAGGAACTTAGACACTACACCCCCCCAATTCTTAAGTTCATCCAAACGATAGGTGATCAGTTGGTCAAATCGCACAAGTAGAAAGGGTCGTCAGTTGGTCATATCTTACCCTTCCCGTCTCAGTCCGCTCACCTAGGGTCAGTTGGTCATATCTCCTAGGCAATTGGCCTCTACCGCCATTCAAAACTACCGAACCAAGGGTGACTACCAAAGAACTATGCATGCATACACTTAGAAATAATTGTACGGAAGTAAAGGTAAACGCAAACAGAACAATTAAGGAATCATAACTAGGCTACCACCAAAGGGTGCTTAGCCGCTCATATTAATCATGCACATCAATTCAATATTCAAAGGTACGAAATACATGAATCGAAAGTAAAAGAAATAATAAACGCTAAAGCTTATCGTAATGGTGTGACTTCTCCCTTGGAAACAGCTCCGTATGCTTCCCTAGACCTTCCTTGAGTATTTTCCCACGTTCTCAGAGTATTGTGTGTGGAATGGGATGATTAGAAGTGCTTGAATTCGTGGGGTATTTATAGGCCATGTCTGGGTTACGGCGTAACCAATAGATGAGTTACGCCGTAACCTTCTATTCCGTCGTAAAAGCACTAGATCTGCTAGTTACGCCGTAGTCTTCAATAATTCTGTTTACGTCATAAGTGATGCAGTAGTTACGGCGTAAGTATCAGCGGCGTGGAACCTCTTTTGACCTAATGGAGTTACGTCGTAATCTTTGAAAGGAGTTACACCGTAACCTCTTGATGAGTTGGACTTCAGGGTCACGCAATAGTTACGGCGTAATGTGAAAGACGAGTTACGCCGTAACCTCTTCAAAATAAGCATACTGTGATAAATCCTAAGTAATGTTTCCATTTCCACGTCTCTTTAGCTCCAATGCTCGCAATTTACCTGAAAATGTAAAACAATGGAAAACAAGCGTAAATCCATATAAATGATATAAATAACGAGCATTAACGGGGTAAATTGACACTTAATATTCAGGAAATATTTGAAGTTATCAAATATCCCCCCACTTGAACTCTACTTGCCCTCAAGTAGACCTTAATAGATAGATTCCTAAAAAGATATCTCCCAAAACCTAGAAAATATGAGTTTACAAATCCCTTATGCTAGAATAAAACAAAGCCGAACACCTCACGAAAGGGGAACAAACACTCAAATCTCTCAACTATTCTAAGTGTCAATTTCGGGGTGATCACTCAATTGCACAGTCATAGCATGTATTCTATCATAAGCTTGGCGGTTACACAAATCTCCACCACTGGTGTTAAGGGCTAAACAATTCTCGAAGGCAATATGGGTAGACACGACAAAGGTTAAAGGGTGATTCGTCACTACTAACATGTCACGGCGAAGTGGACAAAATCAATGATACATGACCAAATCCATGGCCAAGACACCAAAGATTGCTCGCTGCATCACCTAGACATGCTTCATGACTAAAGGGTAGGATAAGACATGGGATGTATAATTGGTGTAAAATGAAAAACAAGCAGGTAGTCTATATCTATAAGTAAGTCATCACCACTTACCGTCCTCCCAAAGTTCAAGCTTAGAAGTCTAGAGACCGGATCATGAAATGCAAGGTAGATGTGTCATTAGAGGGCGTCGTGATGGGCACACTACCTTTTCTTCTTCAGTTGGTATTACTCCAACTCCAATCTTCAAATGTGACCGAGGTGGCCTCCTCGATACTAAACAATAAAGATCATACTATAGTGCTTATAACATTGCACTTTACAAAATCATTACTGAATCAACTTTTTTTTTTAATCATAACTAATAACATAACATCCCCCCACTTGAGATGAACAAAGGGAATTCGGGGGGTCTTCAATGATCTTCATAATTGTTGTCGATGAAAGCGTGATTTCCAAACCTTTCTACTCGAACATTGAACTCAGGCAAATGATGACTTCCCAATTACAAATAAAGACTACAGGGTAGGCTAAGGTGTAAGGGTGTAATGAAAAAATATATTGGGGTGACAAAATGAAAGGAATGGCTCAGAAGGGTGTATCTAGGGGTATCTTGCACTAAAGGTGAGTGCAACAAAAGGGTTTCACAAGGGGGTCGAAAAGTCGAGGTGACTAATCGATAGACTCACAATGGTAGGCTGTTTGGGTGATAATCCTATAATACTGCCTTCTAAAACTGAAAAGTCCAAATACATCGAGCTAACTCAACATACCTCGTATATGGTCTCGAAATGATGCAAAGGCCAAGTTCTAAAGTTTACAAGCTACCGGCACACTCATAATTTGGTGGATTTGGGTTAAAATATAGGAAACGGATAAGGCTAATCTCACCATGTAATATCAAGGGTTGTATGTGCTCGGCTAAGGTCTAATCTAGTTAGGTCGGAAAAACATGTCAAAATATAAAAAATGGCATAATTTTTCAAAATAAACTAGAAAAATGAGGGCGAAATAAAGTTCAAGAGATAATTCTACTCCCGTCCCCCCACTTGAATTGTACAAAGTCCCTTTTGTACTAGGCATTAAAATAAAGGTGAAGAGAAAGGTAGAATTAGAGCGAGAACTTCCCTAAAATTTGCTCCATAAAGAAGAAGGCCCACGAGAAAGGATCGTGCCTTCGTTACAGCTTCATGAGCAAACTTCAATCCCTGAAATCACAATACCGACAAGCATAATTCTAAAAAGAAAAAATAAAATGAAAAAAACAAACCTAACTCACTTTCGTAAGAATCACGGTTGCATTTAGTGAATGCAACAAGCCTTTTAAACCACTTGGTGTCCCAAGTGGACGAGTGAAGTCTCGTGAGGGTTTACAGGGAACACACCCACAAAGTTCGTTTAAAAACTAATACAAGGTTACTGTGTTTTAAAATGAAAGAATTAAAGCAAAGGAGAGTTACGTCGTAACTCTAATAAGAGAGTTACGCCGTAACTTGCAAAACCTGGTATGAGCTGAGAAGCGAATAGTTACGGCGTAATCACTGAGATTGTATTACGCCGTAATTGGTAATGCGTCAAGAATTCTGCTGCTAAAATGTTGGTTACGGCGTAATCACCAAGATGAGTTACGCCGTAACTCTGTTCAGATCAGCAACTGCAGCAGTAATTACTTCATTGTCTCCTGCAAAAATGGTTAGAAAACACAAACCCAACAGAAAGGAAATAAAAACAACAGAAAGGGATAATTCGGGTTGTCTCCCGAAAGAGCACTTTTCTTTATTAACGAGTCTTTAAGTTAGACTCAGAGCCGTGGGCTACCAGTGTTTGTTTGTCATTTCGTGGATTGGGCGATCTCCATGTTGAAGCCAGCTGATCAAATTCTCATCCCGTTTGTATCCATCTCCAAGTTCTAAACACCCTAAGTAAAAAATTTTGATCTTTTGGTAGGGGTGATCAAAACCTTTGGCTTTATCTTCTTCACTAATACCAAGCAGGGGTCTAGCATAACTCAACTGTCTTTTAGTCCAATTTTTAAAGTTTTTGACAGTCCTTGGCATTTTGAAAACAATTTTATCATCGCCAATCTTTAACCAAACCAGTCCTTCCTTCATGTTTTTATCAAGCCCAGATATTTCTTTAAAGGGTTTTCCGAAAATCACCCAGTCAGCCCATCTGCCACGAATTCGCTAACATCTTCCAAAACCACAAAGTCAACTAGAAACGAGTGTGTTCCTACAAAAACTTGTATGTTTGTTGCTATCTCGAGGAAGTTGTTTCCTTTGTAATCAAGCTCTTTTTCCATAACCTGGTTGTAGCATTCCTTAGAGATAATATTGACTGGGGAATCTGTGTCGATAAATGGGTGAAAGTTAATGAATCCAATTTTGCATGAGATCTTCAGATAATAGGGATTCCTATGATGGATTCGTGCCCCCATCTCATAAAATTGCGGTTGGTTCGATTGCAAGAATGTTTTTTCAGAGTTGTCTTGCCAAGGGGTCATCTCGACATCAATAGAGAGGTCTTCAGCACTTAATCCAACATTATCTTCTTCTTCAAAATTCACGAAAACATCAAAATCTTTCCCTGAGTTAATCTGTCCAGGATCCGGGGGGTCGCTAAGAAACTTTTCAAGGGCTTCACCAAAATCCCCCACTTGGTCAATAGTACACACCTTTTCCGGGGTGGACAAATGTTCATTAGGTCCGAATGTAGCGACCTCTCCATTAGCCTCCAGAGTCAATTTATCAGCAAAGACATCTACTTTAGTGTGAGCAGTAGCAAGCATGGGTCTTCCTAAAATTACAGGTATCCTGTTGTCTTCCGGGATATCAATAATCACAAAATCTACTGGAAAAAGGAATCTCTTTATCTTCACTAATACATTTTCAACAATTCCTAATGGCGATTGCATGGATCGATCGGCCATTTCAATTTTCATCTTGGCCGGTTTTAAGTTGCCAATTCCCATACACAAAAACATCGAACGAGGCATTATACTAATACTAGCTCCAAGATCAGCCAGGGCGTTACACAAGTTCAGGCTCCCGATATAGCAAGGGAGAGTAAAACATCCTGGATCTTTTTCCTTTTGTGGTAACTCGTTCCTCAAAACCGCTGAGCATCTTTCATTGAGGCGAATAGTCTCATCACCACTTAATTCCCACGTAGCATCATTGGGAGGGTTTACCAGCAGAGTTTGGTCCAAAAGTGATTGCTTCTCCATGCTGATCCGTCGCTTAACCTTTTCTGAAAAGGTCAAGGGTTCTTCGAGGATAGTTTCTACAGTGTGGACAACTTCTTCCTCCCGAGCTGCTAGGTAATCAGAGATGGCTTCTGAACATGAACTGACACTTTCCTCTAATCTTTTTATCCTATCGTTGTGAATTTTAATAGAAGAAACTGTATTATCCACGAATGCTCTCATCATCTTTTCAATCATATCGTCATGCTCTCTCGATTCTTTGATGTGGTTGAGAATATTTTTCTCAATGTTGCTTCCGGAATCGGTCTCAAATACACTATTAACTTTTTCAATCCTACATCCTTCAGCTTCTCTTTCTAATCTCTGTTTTTCGAAAATTTCCCCGTAATTGTATTCTTGTTTTGTTATAGTCTTCATTACTTTATGATCGAATTTATCTCTTGGTTCGTATCCAGTATCCATGTGCCACTTGTAGCAATGTTCAGAAATCCGCTGAATACATTCCAAGGCCTGATCAGGAGTCATGCTACGAATGGGTCTTGGTGAATCAAGGAGTTCTCGTGTTTGCGCATTAATCCCTCGATAGAAAACATATATGATCTGATGTTTGTTCAAATCATGAGTAGGGAAACGATAGAGAAGCTCATTGAATCTTTCCCACGCTTGGTACAGCGTTTCTTCACCAATCTGCACGAATTGATAGATTCTCCCAAGAAGCCTAGCCATTTTAGAAGGAGGGCAAAATTGCTGGATGAACTCCTTTCTTAGTTTTCCCCATGCTTCTTTACTTTCACTAGGAAGTTTGTTATACCATCTCTTAGCTGTTCCAGTGAGAGTCATAGGAAAAATCCTTGCAGTTACTGAGTAACTAGGAGTACCCCTGACGTTGAAAAGGGAGGATAAGTGAAGAACTTCATCTACGTGATCCTGAACGTCCTCATCTTTGTCTCCAGAAAACTCAAGCTTATGTAACTCCCGAATAATATGATATGGGATAGAGTATTTATGGGCAGGAGAATCCTTAGTGAAGCTTCGTTGGCAGTTATCGTTAGGTCGGTCCAGATACTGCTTCATGGTAAGGTCATTGACATTATTTTCATTGATGACTTCTGGTTCTGTGTCCGACTGGTCTGATTCGTAAAATGAGAAGATGTTGTGAATAGGAACCGGAGAATAGATCCTTTTTTTCGAAATTGCTTCTCCGGGTCAATGAATGGGGTAGCCAGAAAGGGCCTAGAGCTGCGAGTCTTGTATCCTGACATTATCAGAAAGAAAATTAAAAATAGACTTAATATGAAATCCTAATATAGCTCCCCGGCAGCGGCGCCAAAAACTTGATGCACGTTTTACTGACCAGGTCTTAATATTTATAGTGTCTCGCTATACCTATGGTCTACCCTAATGCACTAACGGGCAGTGTATCCGGTCGTGTGTAGTGTAGTAAATGGTAAAGCCGAGGTCGTCCCAAGAGCTATGTGTGTCGGATAATTACTAAGTCTAATTGTCACAGAATATAAATGGTTTGATAGGGTTTTAATTAATTAAACTACGAATGCAGAATATAAAAGCAATTAAATGGTTGAAAGGAAATCAATAGAGGAATAGTGGAGCTAACCTAGTCAATCCTCCTAACAAGTTATGTCTACGTCTACCTACTTCCAATTACTTCAGGTGGGGTCAAATTCGAGAGGACAGCATTTGGTCAATTCGCCCTAACCTATCAGCAAAGATGCCACCACAGGAGAAATCAGGCGCACCGTCATAAGTCCTATTGTTCCTGGTCTCCTAAGCCGAGTCATTAAGTACCGCTACATGCTAGATTCTAAATAGTGAGTGCCCGGCCATTAGGAACTTAGACACTACATCCCCCAATTCTTAAGTTCATCCAAACGATAGGTGATCAGTTGGTCAAATCGCACAAGTAGAAAGGGTCGTCAGTTGGTCATATCTTACCCTCCCGTCTCAATCCGCTCACCTAGGGTCAGTTGGTCATATCTCCTAGGCAATTGGCCTCTACCGCCATTCAAAACTACCGAACCAGGGGTGACTACCAAAGAACTATGCATGCATACACTTAGAAATAATTGTACGAAAGTAAAGGTAAACGCAAACAGAACAATTAAGGAATCATAACTAGGCTATCACCAAAGGGTGCTTAGGCGCTCATATTAATCATGCACATCAATTCAATATTCAAAGGTACGAAATACATGAATCGAAAGTAAAAGAAATAATAAACGCTAAAGCTTATCGTAATGGTGTGACTTCTCCCTTGGAAACAGCTCCGTATGCTTCCCTAGACCTTCCTTGAGTATTTTCCCACGTTCTCAGAGTATTGTGTGTGGAATGGGATGATTAGAAGTGCTGGAATTCGTGGGGTATTTATAGGCCAGGCCTGGGTTACGGCGTAACCAATAGATGAGTTACGCCGTAACCTTCTATTCCGTCGTAAAAGCACTAGATCTGCTAGTTACACCGTAGTCTTCAATAAACCTGGTTACGTCGTAAGTGATGCAGTAGTTACGGCGTAAGTATCAGCGGTGTGGAACCTCTTTTGACCTAATGGAGTTACGTCGTAATCTTTGAAAGGAGTTACGCCGTAACCTCTTGATGAGTTGGACTTCAGGGTCACGCAATAGTTACGGCGTAATGTGAGAGACGAGTTACGCCGTAACCTCTTCAAAATAAGCATACTGTGATAAATCCTAAGTAATGTTTCCATTTCCGCGTCTCTTTAGCTCCAATGCTCGCAATTTACCTGAAAGTGTAAAATAATGGAAAACAAGCGTAAATCCATATAAATGATATAAATAACGAGCATTAACGGGGGAAATTGACACTTAATATTCAGGACTATTTGATTTTATCAAAAAGGGTTGAAGAACGCATTTGGATCATAATCTTCATGTTGGGGTACTTCATGGTTCAGAAGATCATCAGCTGGTTCAGCGTCATTGGTTGCGGTTTATTCGGCTGTTGTTGTAAAATCAATTGGAGGTGCTTCTTCAACAGTTGTTGTTGTTTCAGGTGTATCAACTATTGATACATCTGGAGCACGTTGATCAATATCATCACCAAACAGAGGAGCAAATAGCTGTTCCATTTGTTGACGAGTAAGCTGAAGGCTTGGTTCAGCTGATGATGGGGTTTGGGGAATGTTTAGAAGGTTATGTCCGGGTTCCAAGCTGTTTTGCTCAGAAGCCATTTCTGTAAGCTCATCAAAATTGGCATGAATCGTTTCCATAATCTCCCTTGTACCACGATTCCAGATCCGGTAACCCTTAGAATTTTCACAGTATCCAACAAAGACTCCAATGTCAGCTTTGGCTTTGAGCTTACCAAAGTCATCACGGTCATTATTTGGGTAACAAAGGGATCGAAATACATGAAAGTGTTTGAGGTTCGGTTTACGGTTGTGGATAAGCTCATAAGGTGTTTTGTTGTGGCATTTGGTAATCATTGAACGGTTCTGACTGTAGCATGCAGTTGACACAGCTTCAGCCCACAAGTAATCTGGAAGTTTTGCATTTATCAACATCGTTCTTGCAGCTTCTACTAACGTACATTTTCGTCTTTCAACAACTCCGTTTTGTTCTGGTGTTCGTGCAATAGATGTTTGATGCTCAATTCCCACTTTCTCATAATATGCACGAAGAGTTTGATTCACAAATTCAGTCCCTTTGTCTGTTCTGATTTATCTCACTGTGTTCCGGAGCTGAATTTGAATTTTCGTGAGAAAGGTGATGATCATCTGTGGAGCTTGATCTTTAGTTCGAAGAAAATAAACCCAACTCCATCTTGAGTAGTCATCCACAATTACCAAGATGTAGCGTTTGCTGTTAATCGTCTGCACATGCATTGGGCGACACAAATCCATGTGAAGAAGATGAAGAACATGCTGTGAGTTGTGTTCCCCCTTTGAAGGAAAGTGAGCACGAGTGCTTTTCCCTTGTTCACAAGCTGAGCATAGGTGATCTTTAGAATAC
Source organism: Chrysanthemum seticuspe (assembly GCA_019973895.1). NCBI lineage: Eukaryota > Viridiplantae > Streptophyta > Magnoliopsida > Asterales > Asteraceae > Chrysanthemum > Chrysanthemum seticuspe. The sequence continues at coordinate 159,674,356 of BPTQ01000008.1, read as the reverse complement.
CGAAATCTTGGGAGACCTTCAACAAGTTTGTATCGAGTAAGATTGGTTATGGTTTGAAAGTTTAAGTGCGAGACTCGATGGTGCCATATCCAAGATTTTGTAGATGTTACCTTTGAAAGTAGACATATGGGAGATGAATCAATCATGTCTTGCATTGAGATTGTATAAATACTTGATGTTCGGGTTCCAGACATAAGATCGTTTCCTTGTAGATCACGAATGAAACAAGTTTTCTCCTGAAAAGCAACTTCCAAATCTCCATCACAAAATTGACCAACTGAAAAGAGATTGTAACCGAGACCTTCCACATAATAAACCCTGCTAATTTCGGTGTTACCATTGATGTAATCTCCGTAGCCCATGATAGCTGCGAAGTGATCATTCCCGAACCTGACAGTGCCAATGAAATTTGAAACAAAGTTAGATAACAATTTGAGATTGCAAGTCATGTGTCGGGAACATCCGCTATCAACAATCCAGAGGATGATCTGTATCAACTGCGTTACACACAGACAACACAGATGGAATAGAAGTAGATGTGGAACCCGAAGAGTTAGAGGGTTCCGATGCAGTTATAGTTGAAACACACATGTTTATGATTTTAGGTATCCATTTAAAGCCAAGTGTATTATGTAACCATTTATGCCATCTCCAACTAGTCTTAGCTTTGGTCTTAGTAAATCCACTAGGTGATAAGTTCTTCCTAGGAGGTGGAGGGGGTTCTATGGGTACATCAATGATCGTAGCCGGAACACTAGAGGGTGGTTTACCTAGCACAGACTTAGAAGCATTAGTGGGCCTAGAGGTATTCGTTTTCTATTATTCTGCTTACAAGATAAGATAGCATTAGCAACACATTTATCATGACAACCAGAAAACATGCTTTTACGACAACCAACACAAGAAGCTTCAAACATAACATTTAAAGTACTTAAAGATTCAGCATTCGTTACATCAATTTTTCCATTACATTTGTCAGACGCAATATCTAAAGTGGGAGTAAAATGAGTTTTATTCAAAGTCCTAAGGTGTTCTTCTACTTCAGAGGTCTTTATTGTTCTTTTGTTACGTCGCAACTTCCTATTCTTCCTTGATTTGCTCTTAAGCTGTGAAGTGCTAGCGTTGGGAAAAGAGGCAACTATTCCTGTTTCAGTAGAGGGAAGCACATTAGTTTCTTGTGATGTGTCATTAGGCAGTCTAAGAATTCCTGGTGCAATTATGTTTGTGTTACTATTCCTATCTTGCTTAAGTTTTACCAACTCTGCTTTTAGATCATGGATAGTGTGTAACAAATCTTGATTTTCAGAATGAGTGTTTCCATTTTGTCGTAAAATATCTTTGGTGTATGCAATATGATCATCAAGATCTTTTGACGCTTGAGCACGAGTCTTTTTAAGTAAATCAAATATGACACCATATTCCGTTTTGAATTTTGAAATTTCTTGTTCAAATTTTGAAATTTAACACTTTAAAGACACGTGTTCATCATCCAGTTGCTCAAGTTTTGGATTAAGAGTTTTGGTATGCAACTGGTTGATTTTGTTTTGCAAAGCGAGTTCTCGATTTTGACAATCTTTTTGACACCATTGAAGACGACGTTTTGCATTTGAAAGCTCGTTTAACAAACGCTCATTTTCAACTTTTAAAGACTTGATTTGTGACACATTATCGGTATTCTCAACATTTTCAACAGTGTCAATAGAATCAACAGCGATATAATCAAATGCGTATGCAACAAAATGTAATAACACAACATTTATGGTATCAGCACAGATAACATCTTCCAAGATTCGATCAACATCTTTTCTTAACATTTTCTTTTTACGTTTTGTATTTGAAATCGATGTTTCTGTTTTCTCGAAAACTGTTTTCATAAGTCCAAGCTCCTTGTGAAAATCCCTATCCCAATATATTGCACACATTTTCAAATTTTGGACATGAGGTAAAATTCTTTTCTGAAAAATATCTCTTTGTTCTCGTGCATGAGGCGATTGAAAATGTTCAACTTTTATTTCAGAATTGATTTCAATTTCACGTTCCAAAAGTTTTTTCCAATATGAATGTTTCAAAATATTTAAGAATTTGACAACGTTCGGGTAATGTTTTTACTTCACTGAGTGAAGGTAAAGGACCATTAATTTGTGCAGTATTGGGTTGGGGACCAATGTTAGAAGACTCAGAAATAGGCATGATAACCCAAGGTGTGTTAGAATTATCCTGTTGTGCGACGAAAGTTATGGCTTTTGAATAGTTAAATGGTTTATTATAAACAACATTTTCTAATTTTGACCGACTCTCGTCTTATGCATCTAATTCCTCCAAACGATTATATTCAACAACACTCATAATGGAATCATCAATTATGTATTCTGCACTGTAAACTTGAGGATTTGGTTTGAATGCTCTATGTGAAAACTTTGGTTTGTAATCAGCAAGATTCGGTCCATATCCATTTGGATTTGGTTTAAAAGTAAACTTTTGAATAGTTGTGATTGACTCACCATGTTTATAAACAACATTTCGAAACTCTTTGATTTTGTTTTGTAAGTCGACAATTTCTTCAAGATAGTCATCTATTTGTTTCCTTGAATGCTTTTTGTATTCACAGAACTGTTTTTGACAAGTTAACAACTTAGACTTGGCTTTTTGAGTTTCCGAAGTGAGAGCGTTAAGTTGTTGTTTATGATCATATTTCAGTTGTTCTATTTGAGACAACAAAGCATTTTTGGATGCAACTAGATCACATATCTGTTTTTCCAAAGATTTTTCATTTTGGTATGATTTAGCAAATGCGACTTCAAAACCTTTTTCACGTTTCTCTTTTGTTTGAAAAATGTTGAGATGAAACTTTAAGCATTCATTATCCTTAGTCAATAGTGCAATTTTATCGTGTAATTTCTTATTGATGTCTTTGCACATTTCCATTCGAGATTCTTGGGTATGAATTAAGGTCATGAGCTTAATATCTGGATTAGACATAGGTTCAGCTTGTTCAACGTGAGTCTTAACACAATCATTATTTAGATCCTCAAATATAACCACGGAGTCAACTTGATTATCAGTATTAACCATAAGGTCATCTTGATCGTCAAATATGACCACGGGATCTATTTGATTATCATCGGAATAAGATGTAGACGGCTCATATTGAACACTCTGATCCTCGTCGGATGCAGATGTTGGCGGGGATATCAGATCAGTAATGAATATAGTTTGATCCGGTACCTGAGACAAGCCGTCAGTGTGATACACTGGGCCTGTGTCACTCATGTGGAGTTCGTGCATGTTAGCCATTAACATCACTGCTGCATTAGCCTACAAGTCCTCCATGTCATCATCAGAATCTGCATTTGCCATGAAGCTTTGTTCCTTGTTGGTAAGAGTTCCACCAGCTTCATCCTTGAGAGCCAAGAGTAAAGCCTCTTTGTGATAAGCGCTGCCTCTTGTCCTCGGCTTAGGGCATGCATTAGCCAGATGACCCCTCTCATTACAGTTATAACAACGAAGACCATTAACCCCAGTCTGAGCATTTCCCTGTTCAACCACTTGATCCCGTTGTTGTGGAGCCCCCATGTTATTCCTTCCATTAGCATTAAACCCTTGACCAATAGCCATCTGACAAACATTACCATGATTATGAACTTCAACACGTCCATAGTTATCAACAGCTTGATTCCTTGTGTCTGATGAGGTACAAATGCGATTGTTGGATTTGTTGGAATATCGGCTGAAGGCTCTAGCAATCATGACAAACCCTTGTTGCAATGCATCGAAAGCTTTTGCATCCTCATTAGATTCACTGTAAAGTGCTTGATCATTGTTGTTGTTTTATGGAACCAATTGAGTTTCTTGGGATTCTTGCTGTGACAGATCATATGGTGTGATTGTAGCAGTTGGTTGTGGAGGATTTGTGAAGACAGTTTGCAAAGTAGGGAATTGAGCATAACACGTTTGAGCCCACAAAGCTAGAGATTGATTATCCGGAAGTGAAGGCGAAACAAGGACTCCACGGATAATCCTTTCTTTGTCAACTTCCTTTTGGTGGGGCTTCAAATAGTCGTACAACAATCCGTATGTAGCATGATGAATATTCTTCGCTTCACGGATAAAAATGACATACTTTTCCCAATCAGGACCAAGACTAATAAGGAACTTAGTGTTGACTGCAATTCTTTGCATAATGATGTTATGTTTTTCTAAGTCATTGATGATATCTGAGAATCGATGATGATATGAATCTAATGTCTCTCCTGGTTCAATCATGAAGTGTTCATATGCTAAGTAGATTTTGGATTCCATGTCTTCTTGATTGAGTTCTGTGCCTCCCATTAAAAGATGAATATGCTCCCACATTGCTTTAGCAGTCTTTTGAGCATCAACGCTACGAAGTATCGGATTGGGTAATCCCAAAAAAGATATATTGCATTTCAAGTTCATCGGATTCCATGTGTAGAAGTTGGTCAGTAGTGAGTTCATTAAGACCGACAACGTTGGTGATATCATCTCTTGGTGGATTAGCATTCGGATCTCCGGGTACAGTGATAGTAGGCATCTGAAATAGACCTTCAAGGATGACCTTCTTCAAGAACTTTCCATGTGGCTTCTTTAGATCACAAAACCTAAAGAACCTTATCACCCATTGATCGTAGTTTCCGGGAGTGAGCATTGGAGGTCTATCAAGTGATCCAGCTTCATGAATGGATTGTTGGCTACTTAAAGCTTCACACATCTTTGCAAACCAAGACGGTTCCTTTATAGCATACTTGGATGGATGCTGATTTTGAAAGTTTGTGTAAGGTTGTACTTGAATACTAGGGGGTGGTTAAATCATTTGTGGTGGAATTGCTCTTTGAGGAAATTATTGTTGAAATTGTTGATAGTGTTGTTGTTGTTGTGTTAGTTGTTGTTGTTGTTGAGAATACATATGAGTAAAGTAGCTAGAGTATGGTGGTTGAGACATCTTGAAACTTGTGTTGATGATGGATCTTTGTAGTCGAATGAAACTTTGTTTATGAAGTAACCTTATGCGTAGAAACCAGCTTAAGCGTAGAGAGTACCTTATGCGTAGAAAACCAACTTACGCGTAACAATAGAGCTTACGCGTAGGAATAGCTTACGCGTAAACTTGAGAAACACTTAGCTTAGGCGTAAACCAAAGGCTTAGTAGTAGAATGCTTATGCGTAAGACAGGCTTAGGCGTAAGAAAATGCTTAGGAAGAAAGAATTCTATGCGTAAGATTTAGCTTATGCGTAAAACTAGGGTTTTACCCAAAAACCTTTACACTTATACCAGTGTAAAAGATATCCAAAGTCGAAGTGTTTTCAGGCTTATCCAAGCAAGAAAACACTGAGTAAACCAATAGCACTGAAGATCAAACGATGAAGAGCTTACGCGTAGACTTTGAATACTTACAAGTAAAACTAGGGTTTTACTATGCGTAGGAAGTACCAAATGTAACCAAAACTGATTTTTAAGCACAAAAATGTTTCGAAACCTGATTTTTAGGATGAAGTAGCTTTAAAATCACCAAAATAACACAAAAGTATGAAACTTGATGATCCAAAACACCTTTTCACCTTACGCGTAGAAAATACCACACGTCCAAAAACAAGCTCAAAAACAATGCTACACACGTAAAGTTTCAAACTTGATGCAAAAAACTTAAACGTTAACACTAAATAAACCTTAAAGTACAAGAATCTTGAGTTTTAAAGTGTAAAAATTTGAGCTTTTAAGCGTATAAAAGTTGATATACGAGAAACCCACGCGTATAGTTTTAAAAACTTCAAAATCAAGAGTTTTTCACCCAACTAGATGGCGAATGATACCACTGTTAGGTCACCATATTGTAACACAAGCATCAATGAGTAAGCAATAAGGTACGAAAGATCGGATGAACACTTAAACACAATATACACGATAGAATGATGAATGTTTATGCGTAGTATATAATGTAAAAGTGAACAACCAACTCCGAAATGGTAGTTTACAAGATTATTTATAGGGAAGGAACTAGGGCAACACACAAGTTCCCTTCCTTTCCTTATTGGGCTTGGGTCAAGGCTTATGGGCTTTCTACATAAGCCTTGCTTTTAATACAAATATAAAAGCCTAATTAAGCAAACTATTACATGTTAATTACAAACACTTGAAATATAGTTTAGGAGTGATTCCAACAGTTAGTGAATAATAATAGATATGCAAGAAATATATATAAAGAGTAAATAAGGAAAGAAACAATCAAAGCACGACAAGTTGTTTATAGTGGTTCGGTCTACAAGGACTCTTTTTCCTTGCCCTGGTATCATGGTTTCTTGAAATGTTAACATAAATTATGGTTTAGAGACATATAAAAAATATGATTAATCAAAATGTAAATGCTTGAGTGATGAATATATTATTTGAGGAAAAGCTTGTTTTAATATCCATTAAACTTGACAAGCTTTAAGCTTTATAAAAATTAAATTTACTTTTGTCGTTAACAAAACTTAGGTAAATATCATAAAATATAAATAACGTTTAATGACGATATTTGTATTAACAAACCATATTCTATTTTGTTATTGTTTTCAAAACTCTCATTAAATCATCAACGAGTTTCATAAATACCTCATTTGTTTCCCTCATATAATCCCCTAATTTCTTGACTCAATCCTCCTGATCGAAAATAAAATTCATTATTAACCCTTCAAATGCTTCTTGGTGTGTTCTATCAGGAAAAACATATATTTCATCAGAGTTCATGATTTCATAAAGGGTATCTTTGTGTTTTATGGCTAATACCTCATTCCTCATCAAGATTTCTACTTGACTCCATGCGTGCTAATATTTGTTCTAAAGTGACTTTTACGTAGTCGAGACTTCATTTTTTAGGAAAGGCCGAGTCGTCCCAGTCTTCATCTTCATATTGGGAAAAATCCTCGATGGTTTCCCATGATTCTTTGGCATATAATATGCTAAGCCTTTCACATGCAACATAGTCAATAGCTCGCTTGGTGACTTCATATACACGATTATAGAAAATTTTAACTTGAAGCCATAATTCGAGACCGTGATGAGGAACTTTACAAAGTAAGTCCTTGAACGAGTCCATGCATCGTAGAGAGACTCATCATGATGTTTTTGAACATCAAGATGTCATTTCTAAGTTTGGTAGTTCTCCTCGGTTCAAAAAACTAAGCGAGGAAATGAGATGTGAGATCATCCCAAGTCAAGATGGATCCTGCGGGTAGATGTTCAAGCCAATTAATAGCTTGATTGCAAAGAAAGCATTGGAATATAAAAATCTCACTTGATAGGAATCTAGTTAGTTAGACCAAACAAAATAGAAATCGAAAATATTCCTCGACAGCGACGCTAAAAACTTGATGCAACAGTTGCAACACCAAAGTGTTACAACCACTTAGGCAGTATACCTAACCGTTGGAGTGTAGTATAAATAAGTTTGGGTGATTGATCTTTCTCTATAGGAATAGTGAGGTAGGCTTGAAATGTACGTCATATGATTCGTAGGTTATGGAAGAGTCTTTTTGGTATTTTATATTTCATTGAAGGCAAGTAAATACCCGGGGTTTAAGAGAGTTTGTTTTAAGCTAATACTAACCTAAAATGTGAGAAAAGTAAAAAGAAAATATTGTGTGAATTAATGAAAGATAGAGGCGTATTTGCCTAGGGGTGCACCACTTCTTGTTAGCTATCCAATGCTACCTATCGATTGTCACTTTCTCATTTGATCAAATTCCTGTGATTCATAGGTAACGATTCCACTAGTAGCATGATGGCCAGATTTCGTAGCTAAACTGCTAGAGAGACAAGCATTAGAAAACGTCGTTATAGTGGCTTGATTCTTGGGAAAGAAACCAATTATAAGTATAACAACTCACGTCGCGTAATTCGGGATTTGAATGGGTAAAAAGGATTTTTATTGATTTCTAAACTATGAGGCAAGCAATTATAATAAAAGGTAATTAAAACTACTGAATCTATGATGCAAACAAGTAATTATTATGTAAAATCAAACTAAAATGCAAATTACGAATTACATAAAACGTATATTAAATTGCAAACTAATCTAATTTAACCCCTAAAAGTGATATAATAATTTTCTACAGCTAAAAATGTTATTTGAAATTTAAAACTAATTTTTTTGGTTTTTCTTGATTTTATTTGAATTAAAAATCTATTTTTGTATTTAAAATAAATTTAAAATGCTAAAAATTATGAAAACTTACAATAAAATTGCAAAAATATTTTTCAAAAATTTAAACTAACTAAAAAGAATTTTCAAAACTGGAATTGCATTTTTCTGAATTTTATCAATTTTTTATGAATTTAAAACTAATTAAATGGCTAGAAAATACTATTTAAACTAGGAAAAATCTGGAAAAATAATTTTTATGTCTTTTTGATTTTTCTAAAACTAAAAAAATTATTTTTGAATTTTTATAAACCTTTTCTGATTTATTTCTATTAAAAGCTATTTAAAAAGTGCTGAAAACTGTATTTAATTGCAGAAAAATATCAAATTAGCTTGGAAAATTATGAAAAATTACAGGAAAATCCTAAATAATACTGAGATACTATGAAAATTATTAAAAGCAAGATATGAATGCAGAATAAGCTAAATGAATGCAAACAGATTGAATAAGCTGTGAAGGAATAAGCTGGATGCTACTAATAAGCTACCTAAGTCTACTACAGGCTAAAGTAAGCTTAAACAAACTAAAGGCAACCTGTTGCAGTAGATATCAACCAAATAAGCACAAGTTGAAAGCCAATAATGACAAGAAAGGACATCTAATATGAAAAGCTTAAGTGAAAAATAAGCTGCAAGCTACAAAACATAACCAGAAGCTACACCTAGTTCATATTAACCAAAAATAACCTACGACAATCTAACACAACTAATTCTAACCAAATAAGCTCAAATTCAAAGCAAATAATCACTATGAGATCTTCTTCTAAGACAGCAGCCTAAGGAAAATGGGGCATTTTTCAAGACCATGAAAAGCAGTTAAAAAGATAAAACTAAAATTCTCAAAAATGTGAAATAACTAGAACATCAACCAAATAATAACCATGCCAAGTTTCAGACCAAGAGATCTTATGATGATCAAATGAAAAATAAAAAACAAGAGCTACTTTGGGCATTTTAATGAAGGGTACAGAGCATTGAAAAATTATGAAGGCTTTTGCAGACCTAAAAACAGCTTCTAAATAAGCACTTAAGAGGAAATAAAGGTTACACTAATTAAATCTATACTACCATCTATTATGAGAAGCAGAAATCAATCAAAAACATCAACTAAATAAGCGTAAATGCATAAGAGAATTCAGCTGATAAGGAGAGAATAGTGGGCATGGCCAACAGGAACATAAGGTAATTTGTAGAATAAGTACAGGCTAGTGTATAGAGAACTAAAGCTCCAAAACAAATTCTAACTCAAGCTTATCAACCAAAGTACTTATTCAACTAAAACTCAAATCAAAACAAGTAGTTTTGAGCTTATTGCAAGCTTGAGAAAACTATTAATAGAGACTGCAGACAGAAATTGGACAGCTTATGCAGTTTTGAAAATGAGACTTAAAACACCTTAACTGACTTGAAAACTCAAAATTGGGATCAATAAAACTTGTAAATCAGCAAACAAAACTTTTTAACTTTTTTTCAACATTAAACTTTTACCAAAGCTACTAAAATTAGCACAATCCAAACACTCCTTAAAACTAAAAAAATGCAATTAAACCTATTAAAACTTGATGTAAATGTACTGAAACTGAATTGAGATGATCAAAAACATGTAATCCAACATTAAAACAGATTAGGACCAGAAATCATCCCAAAATTTGATTTGACTTTTATCTTTGACTATTTTTGACTTTTTAGGAAACTTTGGAATTAGCTGAATTAAAGGCAGATTCAAGCTCACATAAGCTTGGAGAAGCTTATATGAGCCTGAATGAAAAAAATTTAAAACTTCTAAACTCAAACACAAGCTTATTTAACAAATTTAAATGACAATTAGAATTTAACTTGAAAGAGAATATTGCATTAATAACAAAGTTAAAATGGAAATTACAATTTAAAAGTAATGTTTACACTACATAAAGCAATTAAATGACAAGTAAATAAGCAAATGGTAACAATTTCTAAAAGCATGAAATTGGACGAATTTTCTTCTTGTGATGAAATGGGTTTTTATAGCTGATGTAGGAGCTTTAGATGCTTCTGGATGCTTAATCTCATCCCTTGATCTTAACCTTGCATCACTACTCTTAATCTTCACCTTTGGATCAACTTGGTGATGTGTTTCACCCAATCAGAATGCTCCATTATGCCACGCTGGCTATCAAATGAGTCACACCCTCTAACACGTTGTCAGAGGGTTCTAGAACACTTAAATGTACGAGTAAATTGATGGGGTTTCAGGGTAAAGGTTGGGAGAGGGAGTGAAACAGTAAAAGTGGGTTTTACACTGGTTTTGGGCGTGATGGGTAATGGGTGGGTTTTTTATTAGTTATTTTACTTTTGTGAGGAAGGTTTGACTGGGATAAAGAAAAGGGGTCAAATGGCTTATTGTGGCTAGGGTCATAAAAGAGAGGGGTCATAAGGGTGTTGACTGGGGTTTTACCGGACATTTGGTAGGATAAAATGGGAAACGGGTTATTTGGGATGGATTGGGCTTTTGGATTTTAGGGTGGTAGTATTTAGTTTTGGAAATGGACTTGGACTTGGTAATAGGTCTTAAATAAATAAGTGTAGAATCCAAACTTTTAACCATAAGGACCATTCATGTAATCTTTGAAATTCCATGGACTAAATATGTAATTTGTGAAAGTGTAAGGGTGAAAATGGGTAAATGGGTAAGTGAGATTTATGAGGGGTGAAATGGTTATTTTGGGAAAGTTGAGGGTAGAAATTGTAAATTATGGGAAGTTGAGGGATTTTTGTGTAATTTTTGAAAAGTGAAGGATGAGATGTGAAAAACTCCCAATCATGATCCAGAACTCCGTAATTTGCACTTTTGAGCATCAAAAACCTATAAAATAGCATCCCGACATCGGCTTTTGCTCTCTTCTCATTCTCGTGCTCGGTTTTCTTTAGTTTTGTCTTTCTTTTGTGTGTTTTGTCATATCCGGACCAGCACATGCATAAACTCAAGAAAACCAACAAATATTAGGCATTAACGGCTGTTTTCTTGTTATTTTGGGTCTGATTTGATACAGAAAAGGTATGTGTTTTCGCACATACCATGGCTACGGATTGATTAATGACAGACATGGAAACTAAAGTCACAAGTTATCCATGTATCTAGCTTGTGTTCTAGGCGATTATCTAGAGGGACAGATATTATTCAGATATCGTAGATAGTATATTATAATCAACTAAGTAGTGGGACATATTAATCAGGTTTCTTACTTAGTTGTCAGAATCATAAACACAGAATCAAACAAATAATCGAAAGGAAGCAAGAATTATATACTAACAAGTTTCATGCATAAAGCCTAAGTAAATACTAACAAGATTTGGCCTAGTATAGCAATGGAGAACCAAGAACAAAAGATAATCAATCAATTAAGGGTAAACATCATTGATTGATTAATCAAAAGACTTATCTCATCAATACTTATGATAAACTAATATAAGGTCTGTAAAAGTACAAAAAATCCTCTAGGGTTTATCTCCAAGTAATTTCACATGAAAATATGAAAAATAATGCGAAGTATGTATAGATTTTCGGGTTGTGACAACGTCAACCTTTAGTTGTGACATCGTCACGTGTTCAATTGTCTTAGGTTTATTTCCACCTCCACAGTTGTGGCGGCATCACGATATGTATGTGACATCGTCACAAGGGATGTGTTGGGATCCCAAAGGCTGTCTCTACACACTAAGTCCTCATAAAACATCTTCAAAATTGTACTTTCTAGGCACTTTTAGTGACGGCGTCAAACGTGCTGGTCACAATCTTGAAACTTTTCTTTTCTTCCGTTCTTTGTCCAAATGAGCCCCGGTTTCGCATGTTTTCAGCAAAACCACTCTCAAACGCATAAAACTCAAAAATAAAGGATTTATGGCAATAAATGACATAAAGTGTATTAAATTATGGGTTAAATGACCCCTTAAAACCATACAATTTTACACCTTATACTCCATGTACAACGTTTTGTATCTCCTAAATGAGTGTTTTAACTTTTTTAGGCCCGACACAACATGCCAGGGATCCTATGAATGTTTTGCGGTATAGGACATCATCAATGAGAGTGTACATGTCTGTTTTTCGCATGATATTTTGTAATTCTATCTTAGCAGGTGGTAAAGTACCCTATGATAAGAAACTAAATATGGGTTTCATCAGAGAGTCTTATGTTTTGACCTAGAATACTTTCTCAAGTTATAAGATTGACTTTTCCTTGATAACTTCTACTAGTACTTCTTTTTCTAGATGTTCCTAGGTAAGTGATGTGAGCTTGCTCAGGGCATCTGCTCTTTTATTCATGTCCCTGTGTACTTGCGTGATTATAAAAGATTTGAAGTATGGTAAGATCTGATTGACCAACTCCAGGTATGCCTTTACTGAATCATCCTTTGAAATGTACTATTCCTTTATTTGAGAACCTACCAACAGTGAGTCAGTGTATACTTGTATTCGTTTGACCCTTCTTGTTTTAGCTATGTGTAGGCCAGCCCCATTCACACCAATCAAGAAGCCAAAATCATCCAACCGAAATAGTAGTCACACATATAACGTATGGACCCTATTCATAGATGGGGCATCATACAAGGAGGGATCAAGTACGGGTCTGGTACTAGTTGGTCCAACAAGACAGAAGTTCACGTATGCACTAAAGTTTGATTTCGATGCCTCGAACAACGAGTTCGAATATGAATTGGGTTATTTCATGATTTGGTCTTTGACAACATGCATGTTTCTGAAAGTTATTTCGTATTCACGCAATTTGATTTGCCATTTTGCTATCTTGCCTGAGCACTTAGGGCTTGACAGTTTCAGTTTGATTGATTTATCTGTTGGGACATGAATTGGGTGTGCTTGAAAATATATTTTGAGACACCTTGATGAAATAACCAGGTTGAAGATGAAATACTCCATTAGCGTGTAATTGACTTATGCGTCTTGCAAGACTTTGAAAATGAAGTATGAGGGCTTTTGGACCTTCTCCTATTCTGGTAAGAGTGCTGAACCGATGGCTCCTTGAGAGGCCGCAAAATACATTGTGGGAGTTTCTACAGGTATCATGGCTTTCAAGGTAGGCAGCTTGGTTTGGAACATTTTCAGGTCTTGAAACACTACTTCTGCTTCTTTAGTCGATTTGTAGGTCTTATTCTTGTTATATTTGATCAAGATTTTGAATTATAGTAAATGTTTTAGCTACCCTCGATAGTTGTGAGTTTCTTGTTTAGGATTTGCAACTATGTTAGGTTCCTAGGCAGGGTCAGGTCCAAGAAATCCTGGATCTTTTTTGGGTTTGCCCTGATTCTTCTAGAATCAGTTATGTAACCTAGGAACTTTCCTTCCTCTACCCCAAGGGTACATTTGATTGGGTTCAGCTTTATGTTGATTAGCTTTAGAATTTAGAATGTTTCAATAATGGTACGCAATAGTGCGTCTTCAGTTTTAATCTTGATAACCATGTCATCTACATATGCTTCTAGGTTTACCCCAATTTATGCCTTGAACTCTCTATCTACCAGTGCATGATGGGTAGCACCCGCATTCTTGAGACCGAAAGCCATTTTGGTGTAACAGTAGATGCCCTCGTTGGTGTAGAATGCAGTTTTTTCGCCATCAAAATTTTTCATAAGAGTCTGATGGTATCCTTTGTACGCATCTAGGAAGAACTTGTACTTGAAATCGACCAGGTATTCTACTTTCCAATCTACGATAGGCAAAGGATAGTTGTATTTTGGGCATGCCTTGCTACTGAATTCGACACACATACGCCATGTACCAATGGTTTTTGTGACCATGACTGGGTTTGACACCCAGGTTGGTGTAGAATGCAGTTTTTTCCTCATCATATTTTTTCATAGGAATCTGATGGTATCCTTTGTATGCATCTAGGAAGCACTTGTACTTGAAATCAGCTAGGGATTCTATTTTCCAATCTACGAGAGGCAAAGGGAAGTTGTCTTTTGGGCATGCCTTGCTCAGGCTAGTGACGTCGACACACAAACGCCATGTACCATTGGTTTTTATGACCATGACTGGGTTAGCCACCCAGGTTTGGTATTTCACTGGTCTTAGTATGCTTGCTGGATGAGGTCCTTGACCAGAGAGTCCATAGCCTTGGACCGTTCTAGGGAAAGACCGCGTCTTTTTGTTTTATGGGAACTATGAATTGGTTCAAGCCTAGGCTATATTAAGAGATCTTTTTAACGACACCGATCATTTCTAATGGTTTCTAGCGAATACATCTAAATTGTTTGCTAATAATTGTACAAGTTGATTTTTTATCTGTGGTGGGAGATGAGCTCTGATTGTGACGAGTTGATCTGGGAATTCATGATTGATGACGACCCTTTGTTCCCTGTGATTGGCTCTCATTGTATTTCATTTATGTTTCCTTCCTCCACTGCAACAGCCAGACCCACATCTTTTCCGTAATAGTCGCTTTTGGCCATAGCTAGTCCCACTTTTGTTGGAAATTCGACTAGTGACCTGATGATTGAGACATCTACGCTCAGCTTCTGAAGCCTCAATATTGCCATTAGTACATTGTATTTTAACGTTGACTTGACTATATGGAACTCCAATATGGTTGTCCTTGATAGCGGGTATGTCCTGACTATGAACTCAAAACTTATGAATCCTTCAGGGTAAGATCTTTCTCTTGAGAAACCGATCAACGGTGTTGTTGATGGCCTGAGATCACGCCTGATGTGTTATGGAAGTTTATTTGAGCAATACTTGTACATTATGTCGACAGAGTTGAATATATTTTGTTGACTTTGTATGAGGCTATCATTGTTGTGATGACAACCGAGTAAGATGATGGGATGAAGGAGTTCCATGTAATGATTCATGATGGGGCCCATTTCCAATCATCTATTACTTCACTACTTCTTTTGTTGTATGTTTCCATTACCGGATTATATAGTTGTGTCCTATTGGCTCGTCAAGAGCGTTGTTGACTGCATGGGTCGGTGGTAGGATATAGCAAGTGATATCCTGACCATGCAGACCGAGTGTCGAAAATAGGATGTCCCTGAGAGTCGGATTCAGGTAAATTTAGCTTGAGAGTTAGTGCCATGTGGTGGTGTGCTTGGAATATCGAGTATGTGGAGGAACATAAGTAGATAATCGTGTGCTTATCTGAAATTCGATTATCCAGTTTTCTGCTTCAAGCTGTTCCAGGTAAGCAATGATTTGTGGCATAACCTGGACACATAAATGCCTATTCCCCTGTTGAGCCCTACTACCCGATGCATTTCCTGACATTAGTACTTGATAGTTTCTACCTTGTGACCAAACCCTGAGTACCTCTGAACTGCATTTGTTCCTATGCTTCTTGACTAGTCCATGGTGGAGAAGTGTCATAAGCAAGCTTACGTGGTCATTTGTTCCATGTACCTCCCCTGATTCTCCTCATGCAAAGTTTCTAGCTGACTGGTGAGCCTCGTTTTATAGTAACTGTTAACCCTCCTCAGTGTGAGTGAGGTCTTCCACCTGGACAGATTCGGGGTGGTTGTGTGCTACTTCCGAAATTTGAGGTGGTAAAAGTTGTTCACGAGACATGTTGAATTAAAAACTTGAGTAAAAGGAAAACTACTTTTTCAAGGGTGAAAATGAATAAAAATAGGTGAAAGTTTGTGGCTATTTTGTATCATATCCCCACTGATGGCGCCATATTTATGTATGATAGGTAAAATGTGATTAGAGTTGGGTTGAGATAGTTGTGTTGTTCAGTTTCCCATATAGAACGAGAAGGACCCAAATATATGATTAAAAATAATGAGTTTAGGTAACACTAAAACAAACCATGCAAATGTGTGTTTACGGTGTTAAACAGTGTAAAGAGTGTAGAGAGAATTGGATCCCTTTTTTGATGTGGGATGCCTTCTTTATAAAGAGGCATTTAGGGTTTAAGGTTAAACCTCATGTGCATGATCAACGACTGTAGACAAGCCAGGTATTGATTATCTAACGAGTAGGATGTGCCTGCCTCCAATATTCTTGCTCGTGTGTCTCCTATTGTCATATTGATACACTATCACTGGTGTCGGAGGTTTTGATTTTGTTAACTTTGCAATTTGCAGCTTGCTTAATGAAATCTTTTTTATATAGGACAAAACAAAGTTTTTCCTTTTGAGTTTTAAAAGCAATGGTGGGCGTTAAATGCAAAATGAAGCCCAAAAGTTATTATTGAAGAAACCAAGTATATTTTATTTAAAGGCTAGCCCAAACCATGTAAACCATTAGTCACTTCAGCTCAATATGGCTAAAAAACCGAGCTAGTTTATTTATAATTTTAATATTTTGCTCATTTCTCTAATATTATTTCAGCAAATCAATTTTAAATCTTTTATATAATAAAACAAAACTCTTAGTGGAAATTATTTATTTCAAAAAACTCAATCATACCTTATTTGGTAATAATTAATTTATTAATAATTTTATTTTTCAAATATATTTAATGAAAAACATTAAATATTTATCAATTTAAAATATATATAGCTATGTCAATGATATGCATCGGTGTATGAAAGAGAAACAGAGCAAAAGTTTATCTGAAAATGAGGAAACAATAGTTGATCTTTTAAATGTAAACAAAGATAAAGAAGTTTATTTTTTTTGCATTAATTTACAATTAAAACAAAGGTTAAAATCTTTTAAAGTTAAGTCAACATTCACCAACCATAAACAAGTTAAATATGTAAAATATTTTTTTATAATAAAAATGTGGACTTACTTATTTATTTAGTTCACAATAAAACTAATAATCAATCGTATTTGACTAACTTAAAAAGATATTGATCTTTAAAACAAGTAGAGCTAACACATTGGTTCAATTTACAATTATCTTTTCCTTGCAAGATACATATTCACAAAAGGTGTGAATTGGTAGGAACACTTTGATCCAAGTATCTTTTGGCATTATCTATTTTTCATCCCACAAGAAATAGCTTCGGCAACTCTCCTGACCTAGTGGGGCACTAACCGGAGTGAGCAAGAGCCGAGACTCGAACCTTTTACTTTTTGTCTACAAAATCTCTCCAGTTAACACATAAGTTTCTCAAAAGTGAATACCAACCGAGCCAAAACCATTTAGTTTGTAAAATACATATATGCAATCTAGATTCATTGTTTATTTTCAGAAGTAGTATTTTGACACTATATGATTTTTCGGTTTTCTGTACAATGTACATAAAAAACAAAAGTAGTGAAACATATAGTAAAATCTATGTTAGCAAGGATGGAACCAGGGAGTTTTCGCGGGTGCTCGGGACTAGTATAGATTTTTACGATGTAGTGTTAAATTTTGAAGAAAATATTAATTTTTCTTAAACGCATCTTAAATGCATCCGATTCATCAAAATATGTTTCTATATTTTGGTTCAAAAAATTGTGCATCCAATCATATTTGGTTCTGGCTTTATCCATGTATATTATGCGTTCTATATAACTATACATATTCATGATGCGCATATGTGTTTGGCGGTAATTTTTATAATCTCATGTTCGCAACGAGTAGGGATGGCAACGGGTCAGGTTCAGGGCGGGTTTTAGTGAACCCGTATCCGTACCCGTTTATAATATCCAAACCCGAACCCGCCCCAATACCCGATGGGTACCCGATTATCATTATCGATCGGGTTATCGGTTTTCTCCGCGGGTATCGGTTATCCCCAATTAAAATCATTGTTATACAACTCAACTTAAAAAAAATCAAAACACCCTAATATATTCAAAGTTTTTAGAAGTTAAAGAAAACGACTTCAATATTCGTAATGTTTGAAGATTAAAGAGTTAATGTGTCATACGTGTGAGAATTAAAGCGTCAAGCGTAAGTGTTAATTTAATAAGTTTGTAATTACTAAGATATATGCTATTAAGGAGTAGAGTAGAAAAAAATTTGTACAAGATTAAGAGCTCAAAACTTATTAAGACCTTATATAAATTAGCAAAAAAATGGGTACAAATTCGGGTATACGGGTACGGGTAAACGGGCGGGTATTACTAGAACCCGTACCCTAAAAGAAAAGAATATATCTACCAGAACCCGTATCCAAACCCGCGAACCCGCCCCCGAACCCGACCCAACCGGTTCGAGTTCGGTTTTCCCCATCAGTTTCGAGTGCTTTTGCCATCCCTAGCAACGAGTGAGAGTTTTCTATATGTTTCGCCTTTTCATAAATATATCAGTTATATTGAAGACGGGTTAAATGAGAGGTTTTCAAACGCATGGCTTAATCTGTTACGTTTCACATCGGGCATGTATAAGATTGATTGCTGGCTTATAAAATATTATTAGGGTACTCGTGCAATGCCGTGGCGGGTACTCTATAACTAAATTTTGTGACGAGCAAATGTTTTTCATTTATATGTTTTTTCTAACAACTTTACGTATTTTAATTTCCAGTACGCTACGTATTTTAAATTATTACAATTTTTTACAATAAATATACGGAAATTCATGTCGGAACAACTTTAACTCTTTAACAAGGATCAACGTTTTTAATTCTATAATGCATGATAATTTATTTTCCGATTATCAATGGTGTTTTCGTTGTTCACAAACAACGCGAATCACAAACAGTGAGAATTATTATTCGACTCAGAAAGTGCCTAATTGCTTATTACGACTTCGGGAATCAGAAAAAACTAAATCACCCACATTACTATACATAGGTTCAAAATAAGCAAACACAATATTTACATGTTCTAATATTTTCCTACATGGCAGACGTTGCAATGGGATTTGATACTCCTTTTCTGAATTTTATAAGGGCACGTTTGGTACGAGAGAATGCTATTGTTAGGTCACTAGTTTTACAACACAAGCATCAAGAGAAGAGATAGAGAGGCGGATGAACAATAAACCAAACACACACACACGATATAATGATATGGTTATGCGTAGAGTGAGTGAAAGAGATAAATTGAACAACCAACCCTCAAGTGAGGGTTATACAAGAGTATTTATAGGAAGGAGAGCTAGGCAACACTCCCACTCCCTTCCTTTCCTTAATGGACATGGGCCTAAGCTCATGGGCCTTCTACATAAGCATAAGGCTAATAACAAATATAAAGGCAATAATTAAGTTAACTATTACATATGAATCACTAACACTTGATTTAGGTTTAGGACTGATTCCAACAATCTCCCCCTAAGTGTTGGTGATGAATGAATATTAACGGTTAAGGCGTTGAAGTAATAGTAGCTTTGACGTCTTCTGACATTCTTCTTTCTTGTGAGAAGAATTGCCTTGATTCGAACAATCTCCCAGTGTGGAGAAATTGTCTTCTTGAACAGTTCTGCTTTGACGTCATCTTTAACTTTGTTCTTTGTTCATTGTTCTTTGGGATGGTAGTGATAGTATGTTGTTGTCTGCATCAAGTCTGCCTCAGGTCTGCTTCGTTGCTCCAGTGTCTCCACATCATTCTTCAATATGCTCACACGCTCTTTGACGTTGGATTTCAGTACTGATGAAGTTCTTTAAGTCTTTAACTTTGTAGATTCTTTTATTTGACGAAGAATCATTCTGACTTTTGTGTTGCTTTAAGATAGAACTTCCATTAGTGATGATGTTGGCGTGAGCATGAGAAGAATCTGCACGATCATTCCGCTCCAGAGCTTCCATAAGAAAAAAACATTAAAACGGTTAGTAATAAGCGGATTCCGGCACTTACAAGTTTGAACTACGAGAGTGTTAACAGCATAGTGTGAAAACACAACTCTAATTCTCACAAAGGCCGTTCCTGAACTGGAGTCCCACAAGTGAGATAACGCGATGTACCGAAGTACATCTACAGTTCAGATGAGTCGCTGAGGTACACCGAAGCATCACCTCACGACTGTAGACCGTTTGAGACACACTAAGCGTAATCCACGGGGAGTTACCGAAGTGACCTGCTGTCAGGGCTGTTTGATGTTGACCCTGGCAGGAGTTTCCATTCAATCACCGAGGATCACAGTTGTGAACCTCTCATAAATGTTCTCGACAGATTGCTGAGATCTGTGAAGGACTCGATAACGTACTACTGATGTTCTTATTGTTGAACATCAAGTGATGAAATGTCAAGTGTACCTAAGAGATCTTTTGATGAATCTCGTGGCTCTAAACTCAATAGTGCGTTTTGGTTTTCCTGAGTGGAGACTAGGCGATAAGGTTTTAAAAGGTACCATTTTGAGGGGTCGTTTAAGTCCTTATTTGATCACTTTTGTATCCGTTATTGCTTAATATCGTTCCTTTTCACTTTTTAGGTCTCTTGAAGGCAAAATGCTGGAATGGCACTTATTTGGATGAAAAGGCGCGGATATATGAAGAAAATGGCCAAAGTCAGAATCGAGACACTCAAAGCTGCTGAAAACAGAAGGCGACGGCGTCAGGTGTTAATTACGACGCCGTCGGAGGATTTTTGTGACGACACAGTAGCCAAAAACCTTATTTTCAAGTGACGACGTCGGGCTTTAAAGGAGTAGGCCGTCGCAACTCAGACGGCCTAGATTTGATCCAGACGGCGTCAGAGACTAAAGGGGACGGCGTCACAAGCATAAGGTGACGCCGTCACAAGCTGATCAAGTCACAATATGCGCGCGAAGTAGCTGATACTGTTTTGGCCATAACTTTTGCATACGAACTCGGATTTAGGTGATTCAAAAGCCCACGCGACCAGAACGAGAAAATCTACAGTCTGGTGAAAAAAAGTCATCGCGACGCCGTCACTCTTTAGGTGTGACGCCGTCGCTCTTTGCCGACAGAAAATCTGCCTATAAATATAACATTATAACTTCACTTTTTGTAAGCCCTAAACCCTAAGTCCGATTCCAGGGTTTAGGTAGGTGTTTTTCCAGCAACTTAAAGGGTTTCAAACACTCCATAAACATCGTGTAATAATTTTTTTGTTAATCCAATCCTATGGTATGTCTTCAATTATCACAATTGTTGCTTGCTCTTCATTAATTATGCTTGGCTAATTCACCTTGTGTTTGCTTATGATTGTATGAAACTTGTATATAATTAATTAGATCTTATTGATTTCTTAGTGATGCTTGTGTCTATCTTCATCATTAGGGGTGTGACAAATTCAATGAGTCTAATTGGTTTAGTTTATAATTCTTGCACCCTACTGTCTCTTGTTTGATTGGTTGTCTCTTATCTTAATTGTAATTAGTTTAGGAGTGCGACTAGGCTATCGTTGTGTTTAATACTTGATAAATCTTTGATAGTTTATGAATGACTTGGTGGATTTCGTTTACTAAACGAAAGATAACCTTAAACTTAGTTTATGAATGACTTAGTGGATTTTGTTTACTACACTTAAAGGTGACTTCAAAGAGTTAGGGAAAGCACACCTTACGACCTTAGAAAACACAACGCGTTAAGAATAAGGACGTGACAATTCAACCATCAATAGGACGTGACAATTCAGTAGGTAGAATTAGATAGCTAGCAAGGAGTAATACATCATAAGTAGATACGCTTCACGTTACTGGTAGACCCCTAATTTAGTTAGTACCTTTTGGGATAGTTGACTAGCAACTAATTCCACCCTCCCCTCCAAAACCGAGATTCATAAAATATAAAAATACAAAAAATAATCATCCCTCATCTTTAGACTTAAACCGACATATACTTCAGTCTAACGACACTATTCCCCTAGAGAACGATATCAATACCCGTGGCTTACCCTAATTACTACACTACAACGATTAGGTTCACTGCCTAGGGTGTTATAAAACTTGCTCGAAGAAAAGGAAGTTTCCTTGACCCCGAACGACGCGTGTAGCGTTATCAAGTTTTTGGCGCCGCTGCCGGGGAATAGTTATTGTTTAGGCTTGATTTCTATCTCGTTTAGGTCTACTCACAAGATTCCTATCAAGTGAGATTTTTTTTTTTTTTTTATTAGCTTCCTTGTAGTCTATCCCCCTTCTTTGTGCCTTTGTTCGTAAAACTTTTCCATTGACTCTTCCGTTCACCATTATGGAGAACGCGAATCCACTATCTCCGCGATTAGGTTTTTTCATAAAAAATTATGATATTCCTAAAGCGGATCATTCAAGATGGTGGGAAGAAAGTAACCAAGTCCATAAACCTTTTGAGGGTTTCACCATTCAATCAAGCCCACAAAACACCTCATCTAGTGAAACCTATGCTTCGTATGAGCCTTCACCTAGGATAGATTTTCGTGAACAACCTCCATGTTTAGAAACTATTTTTAGTGAGACCCTTAGGAGAACTGACCAAATTTGTGAAAATATTATGGTAAGCAACCAAGCATTAAACCATAAGTTGGATCAATTACTAAGTTTGGTTTCATCACAACCTAAGGAAAGAGCACATGATGAGCATATAGATGATGTAGAAGTGATTGAGGATAAGGTGAAAAGTATAGACCCACAAGGTATCCCACAAGTTCCACCATCATTTAAAGCATACACACCGCACGTGACTTACTCGGAAATAGTAGAAGAGACTTTAGGAATCCCAATGGAGGTAGAACATTTGAACCAAACGCAACTAGAGAATATAGGTTTGAATACTTGTAGTCTCAGTCTTACTCTTAGTTCTAGGGAATTTCATAGTGTTGATAAACCGGAACCTCAATCTTTACTTCCATCCTTAAATAAACGAGGAACCGATCCACCCATCAACCAATTTAGTCCGGGTAGTTTTAGGATGAAGGAAGCCATTCACACACCCCCTTCACCTCACGTGGCATATTTCCACCCTAAGGGTGTGTATCGCTACTATCACCCGCACTTAAACTTAAGTGTAGGGAAAACTTCCCCTTTATCTGTTAAATAAGGGTAGAGTCAGGCTCGTGACTCGAACAAAAACAAGCGCTTCTTGGGAGGCAACCCATGTGTATTTGTTTTTATTTTTATTTGTGTGTCGTATATCTTTTATTGATTGTTTATTCTCATGTTTGAATTTGTAAAAATGCTTTATTTTGTTTTTAACCTCGTCTTAATTGCATATAAAGGTATTTTACATAAGGGATAAGTGTAGGGAGGATTACACACGTTTTCAAAAGAAACGTAAACATGAGAATAACAATTAAATAAAAGATATATATGTTTGTTTGTTCGAGTCAAATGCTTGTATCGAGTCATAATGGATGTTTTTGCAGAAATTTTTCCAGATTCTAAAGATGTAAATTTTTCAGAACTTTTTTTCAGAAAATCGCAGAACAGTTTTTGTCAGGATAACCTGACGGCGTCAGGATTGCAACCTGACGGCGTCAGGAAGGAGCAGAAACAACTGATTACTTTTTCTCGTTTTCTGTGCTACTTATAAATTTTTTGGAATTTTCCAAGTCTTATTTTTCTATAAAATCTGCAAACATCCATTCCACAAGCATTATATCTTATTTAAGTCTGGAATTACATCTTGTTGTGATTTTTCTTTGTTCGGTTTGATGCGTTGGGTTGTTTTTTTTCTTCAAGTGTGTAGGTTTTATTTATCAAGAAGAAGATTACATAAGGTTGGAAGGAGCTTTTCACGCATAAATTCTTCTTGGAAAGGATTTAACCACTACTTCACACACGGATCCTACCGAGCTAATCAGGGGAGTATTAGTTTCTTTCGTTTTTTATTACCTTCTTTTATCATAACTTTGATACTTTCGGGGAACATTGGGGACAATGTTCAGTTTAAGTGTAGGGAGGGAAAATAAAACGGGAACTTTGAAACTATGCTTATCCTTGATTATTTGCTTTGTCCAATTGTATTTGTGTAATAAACCATGAGAAAATGTCGGTTAGGGTAATTTTGGCACCAAATTTAAAATTTTTCATGACATATAGGAGTGGGCCATTAGTCTTAACAAAAGCGTCTCATGGATAGGAAGTTGCATGATTAGCACAAAAACCCTTTACCACCCAAATTCCACCCAAAATGTGAGGATCGCCCTTAGATTAGTAGGAATTAAAGCATTCATCTTCAATGCTTAGAGTGTGAACTAGTAGTATATTAGATTCTAGAACTTGTTTTGTGATGCATTTCGAGATCGCAAGTGAGGCTACACTTGTGTAGTTAGGAATAACTAAATGATAAGAGGCATTAGGATAAACCCTTGTTTGATACCCGTAATATAATTACTTCTTCCACATCGGTTGAGTAATTCCCCCACACCCTTTGCGTTGTACTCATCTTTAGTACACGATACCCCTAGTTAACCCCTCAGAGCCTATCCTTTTCGCGGTTCTCGTGATGTTTCGGTTTTTCCGGAATATCAATGAAGAGCATTGTTTACACCCCACCCCCAAATATACACCCAAATCGCCTTAGCCTACCCCTTATGCACTCACTTTTAGTGCAAATGTTTGTTATCACCCTAAACCCTTAGTTCAATTATCTGGTTGCTTGCATGAGTTGCTAAGTCGAGTCATATCCTTTGTATACAGTTTTGGGACGATTGGGATTCATGGGAAAAGTTAAAGTTTATGAAATGACGGGAAGGGAACGTTAAATTCAAATTCCCTTTGTTTGCATAATAATGTACCCCAAGTGTTTTGATCTTTTCAATTCGGGTCAAATTAGTGTTAGAGTAATAAAAACTCAAGTGTAGGGATGTGCCTATAAATCCCTATCATTTTGATGTTACCGTAGAGGATGGTAGAGTAAAAGTGTATGAAAAAAAAAAAAAATACGGGCTACCATCCTACATCTGTCTTTAAATTTATGTTTGTTTATTTCAGTTACCTAGAGTTTTAGAGTGTCGAGTCTTGGCTTAGCAACGCCATTCTTCGTATGCATTTAACATAGAGATTTTTGACTTTCCACCACTACATTGCCTATCCCACCAAACCCTTTATTTCCCTACCGTAAGCCTAACATTACAACCCTTTAAAAGACCTCTTTGATAGTCTTTCCTAGGTGCTTACGCCAAAGCGATGGAGGTTTGATCTATTCTCAAGCCTATGGTAATCTATGTACTAGGACCGGTTAATGAGTGTTTATCTTCCATTTCCTATTTGTTATATTTCATATATACACCCGAGAGAGATGTGAGTATCCAAACACCCCATGTGAGGTGCTAGTATGTAATTTCCGTGCTTGTTATGACTTTTGCGGGGCTTATATGTGTTGGGGACCATTTTGAATCAATGCTTCATGACCCCTAACTTATAAATTAATTGGCTAAAAGCACATTTGCTTGAGGACAAGCAAATAACAAGTGTAGGGATATTTGATAAGGTTTTAAAAGGTACCATTTTGAGGGGTCGTTTAAGTCCTTATTTGATCACTTTTGTATCCGTTATTGCTTAATATCGTTCCTTTTCACTTTTTAGGTCTCTTGAAGGCAAAATGCTGGAATGGCACTTATTCGGACGAAAAGGCGCGGATATATGAAGAAAATGGACAAAGTCAGAATCGAGACACTCAAAGCTGCTGAAAACAGAAGGCGACGGCGTCAGGTGTTAATTACGACGCCGTCGGAGGATTTTTGTGACGACACAGTAGCCAAAAACCCTATTTTCAAGTGACGACGTCGGGCTTTAAAGGAGTAGGCCGTCGCAACTTAGACGGCCTAGATTTGATCCAGACGGCGTCAGAGACTGAAGGGGACGGCGTCACAAGCATAAGGTGACGCCGTCACAAGCTGATCAAGTCACAATATGCGCGCGAAGTAGCTGATACTGTTTTGGCCATAACTTTTGCATACGAACTCGGATTTAGGTGATTCAAAAGCCCACGCGACCAGAACGAGAAAATCTACAGTCTGGTGAAAAAAAGTCATCGCGACGCCATCACTCTTTAGGTGTGACGCCGTCGCTCTTGGCCGACAGAAAATCTGCCTATAAATATAACATTATAACTTCACTTTTTGTAAGCCCTAAACCCTAAGTCCGATTCCAGGGTTTAGGTAGGTGTTTTTCCAGCAACTTAAAGGGTTTCAAACACTCCATAAACATCGTGTAATGATTTGTTTGTTAATCCAATCCTATGGTATGTCTTCAATTATCACAATTGTTGCTTGCTCTTCATTAATTATGCTTGGCTAATTCACCTTGTGTTTGCTTATGATTGTATGAAACTTGTATATAATTAATTAGATCTTATTGATTTCTTAGTGATGCTTGTATCTATCTTCATCATTAGGGGTGTGACAAATTCAATGAGTCTAATTGGTTTAGTTTATAATTCTTGCACCCTACTGTCTCTTGTTTGATTGGTTGTTGTTAGGAATTAGAAATTCCCGGTATTAAAGAGTCGGTCACCTCAAGTATATGTAATCGTTAGAAAGCTCGTAATCGTAGTTATTTTAAGTTAAGTAGTATTTAGTTAAGTAACACCGTGGAGGACGGACGGGTCTTTACCCACTGTATGCCTGATCCACAGCCCGATGTGTGGCGATTTATGTAAGACTATAAATACTCTCTACCTCCCAAGGTAGAGAGTTGGAGCTCATAATAATATCTTTCACTTTCTCTCACTAAGTTCCCTAAACCTCTAACTTTCTCTCTCTAGAATTCCACTTATTCGCCACATGGTTGTTATGGTTTGATGTGTATGTGAAAAGTTATAT
Organism: Chrysanthemum seticuspe; assembly: GCA_019973895.1. Classification (NCBI taxonomy): domain Eukaryota; kingdom Viridiplantae; phylum Streptophyta; class Magnoliopsida; order Asterales; family Asteraceae; genus Chrysanthemum; species Chrysanthemum seticuspe. The sequence continues at coordinate 159,647,635 of BPTQ01000008.1, read as the reverse complement.
CTTACAATTGGTATCAAGAGCCATGGTTGGATCATATCTTGCACATCTTTGGATTTCTAGTGGTTTTTAGGTGGTTTTTGAGTTTGAAAAAGTTTAGTGGTTTTTGCATCATTTGGTTGATTTCTTGTGTTAAAGTTTGAATTTTGTTAGTACTTTTATGTTTAGAATCATCATAAGTGTTTAGGTTTTCATTTGGTAAGCTTGAATCATCTTGGTTGGGTTGTTTTTGGATTGAAAAGTGATGTTTATATGGTTTTTCAAGCTAGCGACTTAGCTCACGGATAATATTCTTCGTAGCGACTTGCTTCACAAAATTGTAGCGAGTTACAGTGTTAAACCTAGCGAGTTAGATCTAGCGAGTTAAAGTACAAGTAGTGGACTCTCCACTACGAGTAGCGACTTGGTGGTAGCGACTTGGTCTGTAGCGAGTTGCTCTTTAGCGACTTGTATCTCTAGCGACTTGTGTAGCGAATTGCTGCCAAAATTTTGCTAGCGACTTGAGGGTTAGCGAGTTACTACTTAGCGACTTGCTTGTTGTCTAGCGACTTGGGACTCTAGCGACTTAGCTGTCTGGCGAATTAAGTGTTAGCGACTTAGTGCTTTATCTTCTAGCGACTTAGTGCATTATCTTCTAGCGACTTAGTGCACTATCTTCTAGCGACTTGAGTGATTGTTTACGGTTTTCTCTTGATTTAGTAAAATCCCGTGAAAGAATCTATTTCCCGGTTTAATCATAGAGTTATAAAATCCCGTATAATCTGTTAACATGTCTACCAACGTTGTCACTGTCATCTCCACTGTCGCCGAGGATGTTCAAGCAGCTGGCTCAGATACTCGTCCACCCATGCTTGACAGAACTGACTACGATTCTTGGGCTCAACAAATCAGACTGTATTGCCTTGGAAAGGAAAATGGTGTCAACATCCTCAAATCCATTGATGAAGGACCATATCGATTTGAGACGACTAGAGACATACTTGATACTAATGAAGATGGTACTCCTGTTTACGGAATGGACAGACCTAAGATGTATGATGAGCTTGATGATAAGGAGAAAAAGAGATTCGATGCAGACATCAGGGCTTCAAACATTGTTCTTCAAGGTCTTCCTAAAGACATCTACAAGCTGATCAATCATAACACAGATGCTAAGGCAGTTTGGGACAATGTAAAGATGCTTCTCTCAGGTTCAGAATTAACTATGGAAGACAGAGAATCCCAACTCTATGACGAATTTGAGCACTTCAAGATGAAACCAGATGAGAATGTCTATGAGTAATATGTGAGATTTCATAAGTTAGTTAATGACATGAGGAACATCAGAATGACTATGCCTAACATTCAGTTGAACTCAAAATTTGTGAACAACATGAATCCCGAATGGCACAAGTTTGTTACCGCTGTGAAGCTCACTAAAGGATTGAAGAATACAAACTATGAGCAACTCTATGCCTTCCTCCTTCAAAATGAGAGACATGCTATGTTTGAAAAATTGATTCTCAATCAGTTCAAAACCAACCAAGGAGAGACCAGCTCATCTAATGACTCTACAACTTTCTACTCAAACATCGGAATCACAACCAAAGCATCACAAGTCATACCTCATTCCTGATCCTATGTACAAACAAGCTGATGCTGATGCTCACGTGGGTAGCTTCATTAATCAACTTGCTCTTCTCATTAGTCAAAACATGAATACTCTCCCACAAACCAACAACAATCTCAGAACTGCATCTAACCCACACAATCAAGCCACTGTTAAAGATGGAAGGATCGTGGTACAACCAGTTCAGGAAAGACAGTATGATCAGGGACGAGGTGGAGCTGGGAGAGGTTATGTTGGCAACCAGAATCGAGGAAGGAATGGTAACCAAGGTTAAGCTAAGCCCATCAAATGCTATAACTGTGGTGGTGAGGGACACATTGCAAGGAACTGCACATCTCCAAAGCGTCCACAGAATGCTGATTACTTCAGAGATAAAATGCTGTTGGCACAAGCTCAGGACAATGGTGTTGCTTTGAATGAAGAGGAATTGCTGTTTCTTGCTGAGGGCAATGCCAAGACCTATGATGCAGATGTGGATGAGCAGCCTATTCAGGAGATAGGTCACAATCATCAGAATGCCTTTCAAGTCGCTGACTGTGATGCATACGACTCTGATGTGGATGATGGACCTACGGCACACACAATCTTTATGGCTAGCATTTCTCCAATGGTTTCTCCCAAGGTCTCTTCTTCACCACTATCTGGGCCATCCCATGACAAGCTCATCTCAGAGGTATTAAAACTATACGATGATGCTGATGTGCAACAGATGCATGACAAAGTACAACCAACTGAAACTATTGAATCAAATGTTGAAAATATGGGTAATAACAATATTGTCCCATACGATCAATACGTGAAACAAAGTGAAAGTGAAGTTGTACCAAGTGATGCATCTTCTGCAGTCAACAATGACTATGTCTTTGATGAATACACTGCATGTGCTCCTGATGATTCCGTAATGTCTGAACTAAATGCCTATAAGGAACGTGTTGCTATTTATGAACAACGTGCAAAATTTGAGTTGACCACTCGTGAGCAGGAAATGGATGACCAAGTGAGTACAATAATTAGAAAAAGTAAGTTTAGAGAAGAAGTATTGAAACAAGAATTACATTCCTTGCAAGAAAAACTTTCTAAAACAGCTAAGCAAAAACAAGAACTTCAAGAAAATGTGAAAACGCTTAAGCAAGAATTTAATGCAAAGGAATCAAAACTCTTGAGAGATTTTTCTAATCTAAAAACTTTGAAAAACAAACTTGAAAACAAGTTGTACATACAAGGAAACACCATTCAGACTGCTCACATGGTCACCAAACATCGAGTCTTAAGCGATAAGCATAGCATTCCCCTTGTTGAGGAACCAAATCCAGAGGTAATTAAAAAGGCTAGAAATGCTCATAAGGTGCTTTATGATGGTAATGAAGTCCTTAAGCCTAGGCAGAAACCTAGTTGCGTTGAGTGCACTGAGGAAGATAAGAAATTAAATGAAATCACTAGGGAAAAGATGAATAAGAAACAAAATGATCCCAAATGCAAAGAGAAAAACATAATTATCTCTCCTCATGATTACAAGAAGGAAAACTGGATTTCCTTGAACAAGTTTAAACCTCAGACTTTGTTGACTCCCGAACAAGTCTTCTGGAAAAAAGATTTAGATAAGCAGAAAGCGGAAAATATTGTTGAAACAAACCCTCCCCTTTGGAAAATGCCTAGAGCGACTGTGTATCCTCCTAATACACCAATGCATCTTGTACCTAGAACAATTGCCACTAAAAGCAAGACATTAATTAGCCAATACGTTATATTTCAACTATTTGTTGATTTTGAGAAAACTTGCAAGAAAAGGATCACACCCACTGGTATAACTGAAGGAGAAAGGGGTTTTGAACAAATGAAAGAATGTTATTTAACTGAGGTCATGCCCTTCTTTAAACTTCTAAAAGATCACTTTGAGAGTCTTAAAAAGGGGGTAGAAACTGATATTAAGGGTATGGAAAAGGAATTTGATGCAATGGTTGTTGAAGTTAGTGACTATGAGCGTGCCCTGAAATATAATGAGATTGAAAGAAAGAACTTGCATACATTAAATGAGAATCTTATTACTGAATGTGTTGCTCAAGATGTGTTTTTCACTGCTTCAAATTGCTCTATTAATGCTTCCAAATTTCATGAACTATCTGTGGCCCTGAAAGTCTCCCATGATCGTGTCATTGAGCTTGAACAAACTAATTCTAAACTAAACGAGAAAATTGAACTGGATGATCACGACAATTTCGTTAAACATTTTTCTAAACTAGAAGTTGAACATTTTAATTTACAACTAAAATATCAACATCTTAAAGAAAATGTCAAAACTTCAAATGTCAAGACATCTTCAGATGCTCCAGAGTTTGATGCAGTTTTTCAAATTAACAAACGTGATGAACATATCCAAGCTCAGTGCAACACGATCAGAAAGTTAAAAGCCCAAATCTCTCAATTAAAGGGTCAAACGAACAATATGACAGGCTCCCAAATGCCTCCTCCTTTAGATTCTCAGAATTCTCAAACGTTTCATCTTCAAAACCTAGTAAATGCTTTACAAAAGGAAAACGAAAGTTTTCTAGAAGAAAATGAAAAGGTTAAACGTCATTTCAATAAGTTATTTGAATCAATTAAAGTCACTCGTAACAAAAACAACGAACAAATAGCTTCATTGCAAAAGGAAATTGAGAATCCGAAGGGTCAGGTAAAAGGGAAAATGCGAATGACCAATGGGGAGAATGTTGTATCAAAGGTTCACTCTTGTAATAAATATGCTTTATCTGTGACATATGTCCCTCCTCATCTAAGGAACAACAAACTTGCCATTCAAACATACTTCTCATCCCTTAAGGATTGCCTAGAATGTCTGCGTGAGATTGTTGAAGAGGATAAGCTAGAGAAACCTCATGATAATGCAATTGGACATGCATGCTTATATGCCAAACGATCTCAAGAAATTTTAGAATGCTTGATCACAATATGCCCAAAGACATTAGGTGAGAGAGTTAACCCTTTGATTCCATGCTCGATGCCTAATGCCAAATATGATATGCACTCGATTCCCAATGTTTTGAATGTGAACCGTAGTGTACCCTTGAGTAGTTCAGATTCTAGATCTGTCAATGCTAAGAGAGAGAACTCAAAGATTCCTTCTAGGAGTACTAATATCAGTACCTCTAGTTTTAAGAAAGTGAACCTTAGTGCACCTGCATGTAGTTCAGATCCCAGCACATCTAAACAGGTGGTGCAAAGAGTAGTAAAACAAACTAATGTTCCCATTCCCTCTACAGGAGTAATCAGTGACATTAAAGGGAGCAGGTCAAAGTCTCAAGACAATACAAGGAATGATAGGACCTCTCAAGCTAAGAATGTGCACTGGAAGAGAGTAGAAGAACAATCTAGGAACTTTAAGATTGAATTGAATAAAACGAATCGTGTTGATTCTAGTATTAGCCATAGGCGTACTGTAATTAATTCGAATTCCGATACTATTTGCAAACCATGTACTGATGTCTGCTTGAATTCTGTCTCTAATCATGAATGTGGTGTTAATGTTCTGCCTAATGATGTTAATTGCTCAGTTAATATTGTTAATGCTAAAATTCATGCTAAGAAGGCTAAAAGGCAAAAACGAAAGAAAGCTAGAAAACAGTGGAAACCCACAGGAAGAACATTCAGTAAAATAGGCTTTTATTGGACACCTGTTGGTCTTAAGACTAATCAGATAATGCCCACTAGAAAATGGATGCCTACTGGTAGAACTATTCCCTTAAGAAGTGATCACACTGTGAACAGGGCTAATACTGACACCAGTACTGCATCTAGTCACAACGATTCCATTGCCTCACTTTCTGATATGAATGCTTCTATTTCTGATGTGGGTGTTCCAAACATTGTTACTAACCAAATGGAACCCATTCTTGCATGGGGATCCCAATTATCCAGTTATCCATTCTTGTCTGTGTTCAACTGCAGATCGTTCAAATCGTTCTGTGGTACCTGGACTCAGGCTGTTCCAAGCATATGACTGGAGACCGGTCGCGGCTCATGAACTTCGTGAGCAAATTCATCGGGACTGTTAGATTTGGTAATGATCATTTCGGTGCTATCATGGGTTATGGAGATTATGTAGTTGGTGATAGTGTCATCTCTAGAGTTTACTATGTAGAAGGTTTGGGTCATAATATGTTCTCTGTTGGTCAATTCTGTGATTCTGATCTAGAAGTTGCCTTCAGAAAACATACCTGCTTTGTTAGAGATCTTAATGGTAAGGAACTGCTAAAAGGAACTCGTGGGTCAAATCTTTACACCATCTCTATCGATGACATGATGAGGGCTTCTCCAATCTGCTTGCTATCAAAGGATTCAAAAACAAAGTCATGGTTATGGCATCGTCGTCTCAATCACTTGAACTTCGGCACCATCAACGATCTTTCCAGAAAAGACTTAGTTGTAGGTTTACCTAGACTAAAGTATGAAAAGGATCATCTTTGTTCAGCATGTCAATTGGGAAAAAGCAAGAAGTATGCCCATAAACCCAAACCTACTAACTCTGTCACAGAAGTTCTTCATATGATTCATATGGATTTATGTGGACCTATGAGGGTGCAGAATATCTTTGGGAAGAAATATGTGTTAGTTGTGGTTGATGATTACTCTAGATTCACCTGGGTCAAGTTCTTAAGGACAAAGGATGAAACTCCTGATATCATCATCAAACTCATCAAACAGCTGCAGGTTCGACTAAACAAAACTGTCAGAATTATCAGAACAGACAATGGAACTGAGTTTGTCAACAAACAACTTAGTGAATTCTATGAAAGCGTTGGAATCAGCCATCAAAGAAGTGTTCCACGAACCCCTCAACAGAACGGTGTAGTTGAAAGACGAAATCGTACTCTTGTTGAAGCCGCTAGAACAATGCTGATCTACTCAAAGGTTCCAATGTTTCTCTGGGCTGAAGCAATTGCCACTGCATGCTACACACAAAATCGTTCCCTGATTCACACTATTCATGGAAAAACTCCATATGAACTTGTCCACAACAGAAAACCTAATCTATCCTTCCTTCGTGTGTTTGGTGCATTGTGCTATCCAACTAATGAGGGTCAAGACTTAGGCAAACTTAGAGCTAAAGCTGACATTGGAGTATTTGTAGGATATGCATCAAACAAAAAGGGATACCGAATCTACAACAAAAGAACCCGAAATATCATGGAAACAATTCACGTTACGTTTGATGAGCTGACCGGTCAAATGGCTCCTGTACACTCCAGCTCAGGACCCGCACTTCAAAACAGTCCCATTGGTTCATCTCTTGTTCCAAACTCCTCTCAAGAAACTCCATATGTACCTCCATCTGAAGATGATGTAAAGAAATTGTTTGATCCTATGTTTGATGAACTGTGTGATTCTACTACTAATGAGGTGCTGATCCCTACAACAGAGGATGCTCATATTCCAGTGAATGAAGTCAATCCTTCAGTCTCAATATCTTTAAGTCAAGAAGCACCTGCTGCTGATCCTTCAGTCTCATCAACAAATCATCATTCTTCAAATGTACATCATGTGAAATGTTTCTGGCATCAATGATGAAGTTAATCCCTTTGCTACTCCTGAAGATGCTCCATTTGAAAACATATTTGCTACTCCTGAATCATCATCAGAACCATCTTCTTCAGGAGACATCGACTCAGCTACCTCAGTTCCTCAACAACTGCCACATGAACACCTCAGAAAATGGACTCACGATCATCCATTAGACAACATCATTGGAAATCCCTCTCGTCCTGTATCAACCCGGAAACAACTTGCAACCGATGCCTTATGGTGTTTCTTCAACTCCGTACTATCTAAGATCGAACCAAAAGATGTTAAAACCGCCATGAATGAAGACAGCTGGTTCAATGCCATGCAAGATGAAATTCATGAGTTTGATCGTCTTGATGTATGGGAGTTAGTACCTGCTCCAGACTGTGCTATGATTATAGCTCTAAAATGGATCTTCAAAGTAAAACTTGATGAGCATGGTGATGTGCTGAAGAACAAGGCTCGATTAGTTGCTAAAGGATATCGTCAAGAGGAGGGTATAGACTTTGAAGAATCTTTTGCTCCAGTTGCTCGAATCGAGGCAATCAGAATCTTTCTGGCTAATGCTGCTAGTAAGAACATGGTAGTTTATCAGATGGATGTAAAGACGGCATTTCTGAACGGAGATCTTAAAGAAGTCGTCTACGTCAGCCAACCTGAAGGATTTGTGAATCAAGAGCATCCTACTCACGTTTATCATTTGAAGAAGGCTCTTTACGGTTTAAAGCAAGCTCCAAGGGCATGGTATGATACACTGTCAAAGTTTCTTCTATCAACCGGATTCATCAAAGGAGCAGTTGATCCTACATTGTTCACCAGGAAGTCAGGCAAACATTTGATTCATGTTCAAATTTATGTTGATGATATTATTTTTGCCTCGACTGACCCAATGGAATGTGATCGTTTTTCAAATGAAATGAGTTCAAAGTTTCAAATGTCAATGATGGGACAAATGTCATTTTTCTTGGGATTACAAATTTCTCAAAGTCCCGGAGGCATTTTCATAAATCAATCTAAATATGCAACAGAGATTTTAAAGAAATTTGGATTTGATTCAAGTGACCCTGTTGACACCCCCATGATTGACCGAACCAAACTAGATGAGGACCTCTCAGGGATCATGATTGACCAAACGAAATATCGTAGTATGATTGGATCCCTGATGTATCTCACTGCTAGTAGACCAGAGATCTTGTTCGCTGTTTGCATGTGTGCTAGATACCAGGCTAAGCCTACTAAAAAGCACCTTGAAGCAGTTAAACGGGTCTTTCGGTATCTCCAAGGAACCATCAATATGGGACTATGGTACCCGAAGGACACCGGTATGTCACTAACGGCCTATGCAGATGCTGATCATGCAGGTTGTCAAGATACTCGTCGAAGTACGTCAGGAGGTGCTCAGTTTTTGGGTGATAAGCTTGTGAGCTGGTCTTCAAAGAAGAAAATGAGTACTTCTATTTCCTCTACAGAGGCTGAATACATAGCCATGTCATCTTGTTGTGCTCAAATCTTATGGATGTGATCTCAATTATCTGACTATGGCTTTGAATTCAACAAAATCCCTCTGTACTGTGATAATAAAAGTGCTATTGCTCTCTCATGCAACAACGTTCAACACTCAAGAGCAAAGCATATCGACATTCGACATCATTTCATCAGGGAACAAGTGGAAAAAGGTGTGGTGGAACTATATTTTGTGAGGTCTGAATATCAGTTAGCTGACATCTTCACCAAAGCTCTTCCAAGAGAACGTTTTGAGTTTATTCTTCCACGACTTGGCTTGAAAAGCCTTCAACCAGAAACTCTCAAACGTCTTCAGGAGGAAGACGAGGAGTAAAGGTCTATCTTCATCTATCTCTTGTATATATCTATTCGAAAAACAAAATACAAAATTATAAAACCTTCAAAAATCAAATAGAAAAATATAAAACTCTCAAAATCCATAAAAAAAAAAAAAAAAAAAAAAAAAAAAAAAATTGAAAAATTCGAAAACTCTTCAAAAAATATTGTCAATTTGTCATGTTTTTCTCGATTCGATAATATCTACGGTCTTGAAGCTGTCATTCAAAGAATGACACGGGACTTTAGATGTTGTTCGAATTCTTAAAAAAAAAAAAAAAAAAAAAAAAAAAAAAAAAAATTCAAAAAATTCAAAAAATCAAAAAATATTTTTGGGAGAAAGAGAAATGGTTTATTGTCATTTTCAGGCAATAACCCGATTTAAAAGAAAGAACAGAGCCATGTTTCACCATGTTTTTCAAATTCCATGCTCTGATTCTATAAACAGTTATCTGCTGAAAACTAAATGCTTTGAAAAATAACTCGATCTCCATTTTTGATAATCATCAGGACTTATTTGTCAAAATCTCTATCTCTCAATCAAAAACCTATGTCATTGATTGAGGGGGAGAATGATTTCAATTAAATTAAAAAGTTATTTGGCAATAAATTGTTTTCAAAAGATATACATGCATGTTTTATCAATGGAGTTTAAAGTCTTAAAATCCGATCCTTATCAGTTCAAACGCTTTCACAATCAAGTCACAATTCTCCTTAAAAGCTTCCAAAATCAATTTAAATCTATACGAGATCACAAATCTCAAATGTTTTGATAATTGTGATCGGGGGAGAATGTGTGATTTAAATTGGATTTAAACTGATAATTCGGTAAATGGTCTCATAAGAATGTACATGCTGTCCTTCCCACATGTGACAAACGATTTCAAATTTTCAATGCACATGTTGAGGGGGAGCATCTATCTTAATCCTTTGATTTGAAACGTGATCATTCATCCCAATGTGCAGGTTCCCTCTAGTATGTGCAAAACTCTTTTCAAACCTCGAGGCACATATTGAGGGGGAGCGAATTTATGGAAACCTCATCCTTCCCGGAAATGCTATTTCTACTTGATTTGATGTGGGAAGTGATGTTGATATCTTTTAGAAAATGGTAATCAAAGAATTTAATTCTTTCTCTTGCCTCCGTGTGCAAAACATTTTCAAATATTTGATGCACATGTTGAGGGGGAGTTCTCGTTCTAAAAATATCAAAAACAATTCAGGTACAAAATACTTTGTTAATATATCACAAGTATCTGAATTGATTTTCAAATGGTTTTCAATTGGATCCAATGGCAGATGAACAATACCAAATAGACCGACCAACTTTACTTTATGTACGGTGATATAAGGATGATAAGGTTAGGTATTGGTTCCCATGATCCGCCAGAACCGGAGGGATCTACCCAGGGACAATCCACTAGTTAGTGAAGAAGTCCTTAGGTATGATGATAAAAGGACAAAAATGAGATATGGGAAGAGTGCAGACTAAGACTGAGCTAGTACTGGAATAAACCCAACAAGGTTCTAGCTATGAAGTCTCGGTAAGCACTGAAGAGGTTGAAGAATTAAAAAGAATTGAATGAGGAAAGGGTGAAAACAAATAGCCCTCCATTTATTCAACCTTAGGGCAGAAACCGGGTTCACTTCATATGCTACTGATGGTAACATCGGTATTGAAGACAAGACGTCATGGACCCAGTGACGCACTGCACTTCAACTTTCCAAACCACTCAAGTTCCTCTTAAAAGGACTTGTTTCATTCTCACGGGGAACCGACATTATCTATCGACTTTCTCTTAGAGATTGTTGATATTGAAGAAGGAGACCCTCTCCCTAGTCTCCGGCACAGGATCCAAATATGCACAAATTGAGTCTAGAGCCACGAGATCATCAATAAATCTCATTAGGACACTTTCAATGAAGACTCCCTGTTTCACACAATGTGGAAAGAGATATTATATCTTGAGTCCTTCGCATTATCCTTGTGGTATTGCCAGAACATCTGAGTGATATGTTTACATATTCACAATGAAGATGGAAAGCCTTCAGGAGCCAACATCAAACAAGCTCCTGGTAGGTGGCATGTGAGATCTATCTTTTAGATTAACCATGTGACAACTGAACAGAAACAATGGGGCGATTCAATCTCTTGAATCAATCCTGGTTCAGGTTATGGATTGACGGATACCTTTGAAAAACCGGTCTTTGTGCATAAAAACTCTTTTCTTTAGCACATCGACCGTGTATTCATTTTTCAAACCAAAAGGTGTTTTTTATGATTGATAATTGATTTTCAATAAAACCTTCGTTGTATTGCAAAAACAATTTCTATTGAGCAATACACGATTGTTTTTCAAATTTCTTTTCATCAATCAGTGGACTTAAAATTCGCTGGTTCACTCACTCCGTGTTGTCTTCTTTGAGACGTTCCGGTTTAAGAACAGCTAGAACAGCTGCGAAACCCTGTCAAGGAAATTCTTCGGAATTTTACCTGATCACAGGCAGTACTTGTACTGATCAACGGGGAACCGTGGGCCGTGTACCTCAATTCAACGAAAGTGATCAAAGACACTTTCGTGCGATTTATTGCTAACTGTTGTATGCAGGTACGCCCGACGTTTGCAGCTGATCAGAATAAAGCGGTCAATCCATAGCCGCATGCTCACACTACACATTCATCTCAAAAGAAATCATGATAAGTGCATCAATGACTCTGATATTTTCACTCCATGCTTCTGTTACGCTGCTGCCAATATCATGATTCAACAAATGCTTCCGCTACTCTGATGAGAAGATATCATGATCCAGAATGTGAGCATGTCGGTCCTAAAGTCACAACACCACAAAGGATGTATTAGAGATTTTTGATAGCTGATGATCTCAAAAGATGGCTCAAAATTATTATCACGTGGATCAGTAAAAGACCTCCACTTGGAGTATCCAAACATGCAATGTGATGAATCTATGACTACGAGCTCAGGAGCAAAGGACTACATCAAGAATGCAAGATCAATTGTTAATGTAATATTTTTTTGTATTCAATGTAAGTTTGGTACATGATTGAGGTGACCTCCCTTAGGGGGAGATTGTTAGGAATTAGAAATTCCTGGTATTAAAGAGTCGGTCACCTCAAGTATATGTAATCGTTAGAAAGCTCGTAGTCGTAGTTATTTTAAGTTAAGTAGTATTTAGTTAAGTAACACCGTGGAGGACGGACGGGTCTTTACCCACTGTATGCCTGATCCACAGCCCGATGTGTGGCGATTTATGTAAGACTATAAATACTCTCTACCTCCCAAGGTAGAGAGTTGGAGCTCATAATAATATCTTTCACTTTCTCTCACTAAGTTCCCTAAACCTCTAACTTTCTCTCTCTAGAATTCCACTTATTCGCCACATGGTTGTTATGGTTTGATGTGTATGTGAAAAGTTATATCTTACAGTTGTCTCTTATCTTAATTTTAATTAGCTTAGGAGTGCGACTAGGCTATCGTTGTGTTTAATACTTGATAAATCTTTGATAGTTTATGAATGACTTGGTGGATTTCGTTTACTAAACCAAAGATAACCTTAAAGTTAGTTTATGAATGACTTAGTGGATTTTGTTTACTACACTTAAAGGTGACTTCAAAGAGTTAGGGAAAGCACACCTTACGACGTTAGAAAACACAACGCGTTAAGAATAAGGACGTGACAATTCAACCATCAATAGGACGTGACAATTCAGTAGGTAGAATTAGATAGCTAGCAAGGAGTAATACATCATAAGTAGATACGCTTCACGTTACTGGTAGACCCCTAATTTAGTTAGTACCTTTTGGGATAGTTGACTAGCAACTAATTCCACCCTCCCCTCCAAAACCGAGATTCAAAAAATATAAAAATACAAAAAATAATCATCCCTCATCTTTAGACTTAAACCGACATATACTTCAGTCTAACGACACTATTCCCATAGAGAACGATATCAATACCCGTGGCTTACCCTAATTACTACACTACAACGATTAGGTTCACTGCCTAGGGTGTTATAAAACTTGCTCGAAGAAAAGGAAGTTTCCTTGACCCCGAACGACGCGTGTAGCGTTATCACTAGGGAGAGGATCTCCTTCTTCAATATCAACAAGCTCTAAGAGAAAGCCGATAGATTTTGTAGGGTTCCCTGTGAGAGTGAAACAAGCTTCTGTTGAGAGAAACTTGAGTGGCTAAGAAGGTTTAGTGCATGCGTCACTGGGTCCATGACGGCTTTTATTCTTCAATATCGGCGTCATCAAATGACAACCAGTAGCATATGAATTGAACCCGGTGTCTGCCCTAAGTGGAATAATTTGGAGGGCTATTTCTTTTCACCATTTTCTTTGCATTTCTTTTTAATTCTTCAACTCCTTCTTTCTCCGATTCTCATTTTCTCCTTTTTATAATCGTACCTAAGGACTTCTAAGTACTAACTATTTGTGATGTCCTTGGGTAGATCCCTCCGGCTCCGGCGGATCATAGGACGGTTATTCCTAACCTTAGTCACCTTATAACTCCATGACTAACCTATGTTGCCATAAAACCAATTTTCAAGAAAATCTCTTGTTAGGAATTAGAAATTCCAGGTTTTAAAGAGTCGGTCACCTCAAGTATATATAATCGTTAGAAAGCTCGTAGTCGTAGTTATTTCAAGCTAAGTAGTATTTAGTTAAGTATCACCGTGGAGGACGGACGGGTCTTTACCCAATGTATTCCTGATCCACAGCCCGTTGTGTGTCGTTTTATGTAAGACTATAAATACTCTCTACCTCCCAAGGTAGAGAGTTGGAGCTCATAATAATATTTTCTTTCTCTCACTATAGTTCCCAACTCTCTTCCTTTCTCTCACTAGAACTCTCTCTCTCTCTAACATACTTATACGCCTACTTTGATCATGGTTTAGAGTGTTTGTGAAATCCAATATCCTACAATTGGTATCAAGAGCCATGGTTTGATCACTCATCTTTCATGCTCTTTGTTTTGGTGGATTTCATAAGGTTTTTGGGGTATTAAGGGTTTAGGAGAGTTTGATTCATTTGGACAAATTCTAGTGTTAAAGTTTAAATTTTGCTTGTACTTTTGTGTTTAGGATCATCATATGTGTTTATGTTTTGAATTGGAAGGCTTAAATCATTGTGGTTTGGTTGTTTTGGATTGATAAAGTGGTTATTTGTGAAAGAAGGACGAAGCGAGTTGAGTCTCGGACTTGTTTTTCTTCAAAGCGAGTTGCTTTGTTATTTGATGCGAGTTGGTACATGCGACTTAGCTGTTTAGCGAGTTGATTTTTATGCGGTTTGAGTTCTAAGCGAGTTGTTTCTTTAAGCGACTTGAGATCTAAAGCGACTTAGCTATTGAGCGAGTTGTAAAGCTAGCGAGTTAATTTAAGCGACTTGGTGTTTAAGCGAGTTGATACTAAAGCGAGTTGGCTATTTAGCGACTTGATTCATTAAGCGAGTTGACTGTGTTGCGAGTTGATGCTGATGCGACTTGGCTATTAAGCGAGTTGATTACTTAAGCGAGTTGTTAATTAAGCGAGTTGTGTGGTTAGGTACTTATTCATTTAGGCTTGTTACTTCTTCGTGATACATTCTTACGGTTGTTCTTTTGGTTTAGTAAAATCCCGTGAAAGAATCAATTTCCCGGTTTAATCAAAGAATAGTAAAATCCCGTAGAGCTTGAAACATGTCTACAAACGTTCCTACTATCATCTCCACTGTTGCCGAGGATGTTCAAGTAGCTGGTTCAGATACTCGTCCACCCATGCTTGACAGAACTGACTACGACTCTTGGGCTCAACGAATCAGATTGTACTGTCTTGGAAAAGAAAATGGGGTTAACACTCTCAAATCCATTGATGAAGGACCTTACCGAGTTGAGACTACTAGAGATGTACTTGGTACTGCTGAAGATGGAACTCTGATTTACGGAATGGACAGACCAAAGATGTATGATGAGCTTGATGATAAGGAGAAAAAGAGATTCGATGCTGATATCAGGGCTTCTAACATCGTACTTCAAGGTCTTCCAAAAGATATCTACAAGCTGATCAATCACAACACCGAAGCAAAGGCAGTATGGGATAATGTCAAGATGCTTCTCTCTGGTTCTGAGCTAACTGTTGAAGACCGAGAATCACAGCTGTATGATGAATTTGAACACTTCAAGATGAAACCAGATGAGAGTGTCCTTGAGTACTATGTGAGATTTCATAAGCTAGTGAATGACATGAGGAACATCAGAATGACTATGCCTAACATTCAGCTGAACTCAAAGTTTGTAAATAACATGAATCCCGAATGGCACAAATTTGTCACTTCTGTGAAGCTCACCAAAGGTTTGAAGAATACAAACTATGAGCAACTCTATGCCTTCCTTCTTCAAAATGAGAGACATGCCATGTTTGAAAAGAGGATTCTTGATCAGTTCAAAGGTCAGGGAGAAACAAGCTCAACAAATGATTCAACTGTTTTTTTCACAAATGATGGGATTACCACCAATGCTTCTCAAGTTGTACCCACGGGAGATGATAATCACAAACTCATTTATGATCCAAGGTTCAAGCAACCTGATGCAAATGCTGTCATGGAACATTTCATCACTCAACTGGCACTCATGGTTAAAGAGAACAGGACACTTTCACCTCACACTAACAAACTTCACACCTGCAATGAGATCCGAACTGCCTCCAATCTTCACAACCATGCTTTGATCAGAGATGGGAAAATTATGGGGCAGTCAGTTCAAGAAAGGCAGTTTGATCAAAGAAAGGGTGGAGTAGGTGGAGGTTATGCTGCAAATCAGAGCAGAGGAAGGAATGGAAATCAGGGTCAAGCAAACCCAATCAAATGTTACAATTGTGAAGGTGAGGGACACATTGCAAGGAACTGCACATCACCAAAACGCCCTCAGAATGCTGAGTACTTCAGGGATAAGATGTTGCTTGTGCAAGCTCGGGATAATGGGGCAGCTTTGGATGAAGAGGAGTTGTTGTTCTTGGCTGAGGGAAATGCTAAGACATATGATGCAGATGTGGATGAGCAACCAATTCAGGAGATAGGCCATGATCATCAGAATGCCTTTCAAGTAGCTGATTGTGATGCATATGACTCTGATGTTGATGAAGAACCCACTGCACAAACCATCTTCATGGCTAGCATTTCTCCAATGGTCTCTTCTAAAGTCTCTTCATCACCACAAGCTCGTCCATCCAAAGACAAACTCATCTCTGAGGTATTAAAATTATACGATGAAGTTGATGTGCAAAAGATACATAACGAAGTACAATCATCTGAAACTATTGAATCAAATATTGAAAATATAGGTAGTATCAATGTTGTCCAATATGATCAATATGTGAAACAAAGTGAAAGTGAAGTTGTACCAAGTGATGCATCTTCTGCAGTCAACAATGACTATGTTTTTTATGAATTCAATGCATGTGCTCCTGATGATTCTGTAATTTCTGAACTAAATGCCTATAAAGAACGTGTTGCTATTTATGAACAACGTGAAAAATTTGAGTTGACCACTCGTGAGCAGGAAATGGATAACCAAGTGCGTACAATCATTAGAAAAAGTAATTTTAGAGAAGAAGTATTAAAACAAGAGTTAAATTCCTTGCAAGAAAAGCTTTCTAAAACTGCTAAGCAAAAACAATAACTTCAAGAAAATGTGAAAATGCTTAAGCAAGAATTTAATGCAAAGGAATCAAAACTCTTGAAAGATTTGTCTAATCTGAAAACTTTGAAAAACAAACTTGAAAACAAGTTGTACATACAAGGGAACACCATTCAGACTGCTCACATGATCACTAAGCATAGACTCTTAAGCGATAAGCATAACATTCCCCTTGTTGAGGAACCAAATCCAGAGGTCATTAAAAGGGCTAGAAATGCTCATAAGGTTCTTTATGATGGCAATGAAATCCTTAAACCTAGACAGAAACCTAGTTGCGTTGAGTGCACTGAGGAAGATAAGATATCAGATGAAGTCACTAGGGAAAAGATGAACAAGAAATTAGATGATCCTAAATGTAATGAGATGAAAATAAAGATCACACCCCATGATTACAAGAAAGAAAATTGGATTTCCTTGAACATGTTTAAGCCTCAGACATTGTTAACACCCGAACAAGTGTTCTGGAAAAAGGATTTAGATAAGCAAAAAGCAGAGAATCTAGTTGTAACGAATCCTCCCCTTAGGAAAATGCCGAGAGCGACTGTGTATCCTCCAAATACACCAATGCATTTAGTACCTAGGACTATTGCCACGAAAAGAAAGACCTTAATCAGTCAATATGTTATTTTTCAACTATTTGTTGATTTTGAGAAAACTTGTAAGAAAAGGATCACACCCACTGGTATAACTGAAGGGGAAAGGGGTTTTGAGCAAACAAAAGAATGTTATTTAACTGAAGTCATGCCTTTCTTTAAACAACTAAAAGATCAGTTTGAAAGCCTCAAAAAAGGAATGAACCTAGACATTAAAGAAATGGAAAAGGAGTTTGATGCTATGATTGTTGAGGTTAGTGACTATGAGCGTGCACTAAAATATAATGAGATTGAGAGGAAGAACTTACACACATTAAATGAGACTCTTATTACTGAATGTGTTGCTCAAGATGTGTTTTTCACTGCTACAAATTGTTCTATTAATGCTTCCCAATTTCATGAATTATCTGTTGCCCTGAAAGTCTCCCATGATCGTGTCATTGAGCTGGAAAAGACTAATTTTAAACTAAATGAGAAAATTGAACTGGATGATAACGACAATTTGATTAAACATTTTTCTAAACTAGAGGCTGAGCATTTTAATTTACAACTAAAATATCAACATCTTAAAGAAAATGTCAAAACTTCAAATATCAAGACATCCTCAGTTGCTCCAGAGTTTGATGCAGTTTTTCAAATTAACAAACGTGATGAACAGATTCAAGCTCATTGCAACACGATCAGAAAGTTGAAAGCCCAAATCTCTCAATTAAAGGGTCAAACGAACAATATGACAGGCTCCCAAATGCCTCCTCCTCTAGATTCTCAGAATTCTCAAACGTTTCATCTTCAAAACTTGGTAAATGCATTACAAAAGGAAAACGAAAGTTTTCTAGAAGAAAATGAAAAGGTTAAACGTCATTTCAATGAGTTATTTGAATCAATAAAGGTCACTCGTAACAAAAATAACGAACAAATAGCTTCATTGCAAAAGGAAATTGAGAATCTGAAGAGTCAGGTAAAAGGGAAAATGCCAATGACCAATGGGGAGAATGGTGTATCAAAGATTCACTCTTGTAATAAATATGCTTTGTTTGTGAAATATGTTCCCCCTCATCTCAGGAATAACAAACTTGCTATTCAAACTTATTTCTCATCCCTTAAGGATTGTCTAGAATGTCTACGTGAGATTGTTGAAGAGGATAAATTAGAGAAACCACTTGACAATGCAATTGGGCATGAATTGCTTATATGCCAAACGATCTCAAGAAATTCTAGAATGCTTAATCACAATATGCCCAAAGTCCTTAGGTAAGAGAGTTAATCCTTTGATTCCATGTTCGATGCCTAGTGCCAAGTATGATATTCATTTGATGCCCAATGTTTTGAATGTGAACCTTAGTGTGCCTTTAAGTAGTTCAGATTCCAGATCTGTCAATGCTAAGAAAGAGAACTCTAGTGTGCCTTCTAGGAGTACAAATCCCAGCACTTCTAATGTTAAGAAAGTGAACCTTGGTGTGCCTGCATGTAATTCAGATCCCAGAACATCTAAACAGGAGATGCAAAGAGTAGCAAAACCAACTAATGTTCCCATTCCCTCTACAGGAGTAATCAGTGACATTAAAGCATGCAGGTCAAAGTCTCAAGACAATACAAGGAAGGACACGACCTCGAAAGCTAAGAATGTGCATTGGAAGAGAGTAGAAGACCTACCTAGGAACTCTAAGTTTGAGCCGAATAAAACGAATCGTGTTGATTCTAGTATTAGCCATAGGCGTACTGTAATTAATTCGAATTCTGATACTATTTGCAAACCTTGTATTGATGTCTGCTTGGATTCTGTTTCTAATCATGAATGTGGTGTTAATGTTTTGCCTAATGATGTTAATTGTCCAGTTAATATGGTTAATGCTAAAAATCATGCTAAGAAGGCTAAAAGGCAAAAACAAAAGAAAGTTAGAAAACAGTGGAAACCCACAGGAAGAACATTTAGTAAGATAGGCTATCATTGGATACCTGTTGGTCATAAGACTAATCAGACAATGCCCACTAGAAAATGGATGCCTACTGGTAGAACTATTCCCTTAAGAAGTGAGCACACTTTGAATAGGGCTAATACATACACTAGTACTGCATCTATTCATAATGATTCCTTTGCCTTAATTTCTGATATGAATGCTTCTATTTCTGATGTGGGTGTTCCAACCATTGTTACTAACCAAATGGAACCCATTCTTGCATGGGGATCCCAATTATCCAGTTATCCATTCTTGTCTGTATTCAACTGCAGATCGTTCAAATCGTTCTGTGGTACCTAGACTCAGGCTGTTCCAAGCATATGACTGGCGACCGGTCGCGGCTCATGAACTTCGTGAGGAAATTCATCGAGACAATTAGACTCGGGAATGATCATTTCGGTGCTATTATGGGTTATAGAGATTATGTTGTTGGCGAAAGTGTTATCTCCGGGGTTTACTCTGTAGAAGGTCTTGGTCATAACTTGTTCTCTGTTGGTCAATTCTGCGATTCTGATCTAGAAGTAGCCTTCAGAAAACACACCTGCTTCGTTAGAGAACTTGATGGTAAGGAGCTTTTAAGAGGTTCACGTGGGTCAAATCTATACACCATCTCTATCGAAGATATGATGAAGTCTTCTCCAATTTGCTTGCTGTCAAAGGCTTCTAAAACAAAGTCATGGTTATGGCATCGTCGTCTCAATCACCTGAACTTCGGCACCCTCAATGATCACTCCAGAAAGGACTTAGTTGTAGGTTTACCTAGACTCAAGTATGAAAAGGATCATCTTTGTTCAGCATGTCAATTGGGAAAAAGCAAGAAGTATACCCATAAACCCAAACCCACTAACTCTGTCACAGAAGTTCTTCATACAATTCATATGGATTTATGTGGACCAATGAGAGTGCAGAATATCTTTGGGAAGAAATATGTGTTAGTTGTGGTTGATGATTACTCTAGATTCACCTGGGTCAAGTTCTTAAGGACAAAGGATGAAACTCCTGATATCATCATCAAACTCATCAAACAGCTGCAGGTCCGACTTAACAAAACCGTCATAATTATCCGGACAGACAATGGAACTGAGTTTGTTAACAAACAACTTAGTGAATTTTATGAAAGCATTGGAATCAGCCATCAAAGAAGTGTTCCACGAACTCCTCAACAGAACGGTGTAGTTGAAAGACGAAATCGAAATCTTGTAGAAGCCGCTAGAACAATGCTGATTTACACTAAGGTTCCAATGTTTCTCTGGGCTGAAGCTATTGCCACTGCATGCTACACACAAAATCGTTCCCTGATTCACACTGTTCATGGAAAAACTCCATATGAACTTGTCCACAACAGAAAACATAATCTCTCTTTCCTTCGTGTGTTTGGTGCATTGTGTTATCCAACTAATGAGGGACAAGACTTAGGCAAACTTAGAGCTAAAGCAGACATTGGAGTATTTGTAGGGTATGCACCAAACAAAAAGGGATACCGAATCTACAACAAAAGAACCCGAAATATCATGGAAACAATTCACGTTACGTTTGATGAGCTGACCGGTCAAACGACTCCTGGACAATCCAGTTCAGGACCCGCACTTCAAAATAGTCCCATTAGTTCATCCCTTGTACCTAATTCTTCTCCAGCAACTCCATATGTACCTCCATCTGAAGATGATTTAAAGAAATTGTTTGATCTTATGTGTGATGAACTTTATGAGCCAAGTACTAATGAGGTATCGATTCCTACAACAGAGGCTGCTCATTTTCCTGTGATTGAAGTCAATCCTTCAGTCTCAATATCATTAAGTAAAGAAGCGCCTGCTGCTGATCCATCAGTCTCATCAACAAATCATCAATCTTCGAATGTACATTATGGAACTGTTTCTGGCATCAATGATGAAGTTAATCCCTTTGCTACTCCTGAAGATGCTCTATTTGAAAACATATTTGCTCCTGAATCATCATCAGAACCATCTTCTTCAGGAGACATCGACTCTGCTACTTCAGTCCCTCAAAAACTACCACATGAACACCTCAGAAAATGGACTCACGATCATCCATTAGAAAACATCATTGAAAATCCCTCTCGTCCAGTATCCACACGCAAACAACTTGCAACCGATGCCTTATGGTGCTTCTTCAACTCCGTACTCTCTAAGATCGAACCAAAAGATGTTAAAACTGCCATGAATGAAGATAGCTGGTTTAATGCCATGCAAGATGAAATTCATGAGTTTGATCGACTTGATGTATGGGAGTTAGTACCTGCTCCAGACTGTGCTATGATTATTGCTCTTAAATGGATCTTCAAAGTAAAACTGGATGAGCATGGTGATGTGTTGAAGAACAAGGCTCGATTAGTTGCTAAAGGATACCGTCAAGAGGAGGGTATTGACTTTGAAGAATCTTTTGCTCCAGTTGCTCGAATCGAGGAAATCAGAATCTTTTTGGCTAATGCTGCTAGTAAGAACATGGTAGTCTATCAGATGGATGTAAAGACGGCATTTCTGAACGGAGATCTTAAAGAAGTCGTCTACGTCAGCCAACCTGAAGGATTTGTGAATCAAAAGCATCCTACTCACGTTTATCGTTTGTAGAAGGCTCTTTACGGTTTAAAGCAAGCTCCAAGGGCATGGTATGATACACTGTCAAAATTTCTTCTATCTACCGGATTTAGCAAAGGAGCAGTTGATCCAACATTGTTCACCAGGAAGTCAGGCAAACATTTAATTCATGTTCAAATTTATTTTGATGATATCATCTTTGCCTCGACTGACCCCAATGAGTGTGACCGTTTTTCAAATGAAATGAGTTCAAAATTTCAAATGTCAATGATGGGACAAATGTCATTTTTCTTGGGATTACAAATTTCACAAAGTCCCGGAGGCATTTTCATAAATCAATCTAAATATGCAACTGAGATCTTAAAGAAATTTGGATTTGATTCAAGTGACCCTGTTGACACTCCCATGATTGATCGAACCAAACTAGATGAGGACCACTCAGGGATCATGATTGACCAAACGAAATATCGTAGTATGATTGGATCCCTGATGTACCTCACTGCTAGTAGACCAGACATCTTGTTCGCTGTTTGCATATGTGCTAGATACCAGGCTAAGCCTACTAAAAAGCACCTTGAAGCGGTTAAACGGGTCTTTCGGTATCTCCAAGGAACCATCAATATGGGTCTTTGGTACCCGAAGGACACCGGTATGTCACTAACAGCCTATGCAGATGTTGATCATGCAGGGTGTCAAGATACTCGTCGAAGTACATCTGGAGGTGCTCAGTTTTTGGGTGATAAGCTTGTGAGCTGGTCTTCAAAGAAGCAAATGAGTACTTCTATTTCCTCTACAGAGGCTGAATACATAGCCATGTCATCTTGTTTTGCTCAAATCTTGTGGATGATATCTCAATTATCTGACTATGGCTTTGAATTCAACAAAATCCCTCTGTACTGTGATAATAAAAGTGCTATTGCTCTCTCATGCAAAAACGTTCAACACTCAAGAGCAAAGCATATCGACATTCGACATCATTTCATCAGGGAACAAGTGGAAAAAGGTGTGGTGGAACTCTATTTTGTGAGGTCTGAATATCAGTTAGCAGACATCTTCACCAAAGCTCTTCCCAGAGAACGTTTTGAGTTTATTCTTCCACGTCTTGGCTTGAAAATCCTTCAACCAGAAACACTCAAACGTCTTCAGGAGGAAGACGAGGAGTAAAGGTCTATCTTCATCTATCTCTTGTATATATCTATTCGAAAAACAAAATACAAAATTATAAAACCTTCAAAATCCATAAAAAATCTGAAAAATTCGAAAAATCTTCAAAAAAATATTGTCAATTTGTTATGCTTTTTCTCGGTTCGAAAATATCTACGGTCTTTGTGTTGTCATTCAAAGAATGACACGGGACTTTAGATGTTGTTCGAATTCTTAAAAAAAAAAATAAATAAAAAAATAATAATAATAATAATAAATTTGGGAGAAAGAGAAACAATGGTTTATTGTCATTTCAGGCAGTAACCCGCTTTTCAAAGATAGAACAGAGCCATACTTTATCATGTTTTCAAAATTCTATGTTCTGATTCTATAAACATTTATCTGCTGAAAACTAATTGCTTTAAAAAAAAAATAACTCAGTCTCTATTTTTGATAATCATCTGGACTTACTTGTCAAAATATCAATCTCTCAATCAACAACCTATGTCATTTATTGAGGGGGAGAATGATTTCAATTAAATTAAAAAGTTATTTGGCATTCAATTGTTTTCAAAAGATATACATGCATGTTTTATCAATGGAGTTTAAAGTCTTAAAATCCGATCCTTATCAGTTAAAACGCTTTCATAATCAAGTCATAATTCTCCCTAAAAGCTTTCAAAATCAATTTAAATCTATAAGAGATCACAAATCTCAAATGATTTGATAATTGTGATCGGGGGAGAATGTGTGATTTAAATTGGATTTAAACTGATAATTCGGTAAATGGTTTTATAAGGATGTACAAGCTATCCTTCCCACATGTGTCAAACGATTTCAAATTTTCCAGGCACATATTGAGGGGGAGCATCTATCTTAAACCTATGATTTGAAACGTGATCACTTATCTCAATGTGCAGGTTCCCTCTAGCATGTGCAAAACTCTTTTCAAATCTCGAGGCACATACTGAGGGGGAGCAAACTTATGAAAACCTCATCCTTCCCAAAAATGCTTTATCTACTTGTCTTGATTAGGGAAGTGATGTTGATATCTTTTAGAAAATGGTAATCAAAGAAGTTAATTCTTCCTCTTGCCTCCGTGTGCAAAACGATTTCAAACATTCGATGCACATGTTGAGGGGGAGCACTTGTTCTAAAAATATCATAAATAATTCAGGTACAAAATGATTTGATAATATATCACAAGTATCTGGATTGATTTTCAAATGGTTTTCAATTGGTTCAAATGGCAGATGAACAATACCAAATAGACCGACCAAATTTACTTTATGTACGGTGATATAAGGATGATAAGGTTAGGTATTGGTTCCCATGATCCGCCAGAACCGGAGGGATCTACCCAGGGACAATCCACTAGTTAGTGTAGAAGTCCTTAGGTATGATGATAAAAGGAGAAAAGTGAGATATGGGAAGA
This sequence comes from Chrysanthemum seticuspe, assembly GCA_019973895.1. Lineage (NCBI taxonomy): Eukaryota > Viridiplantae > Streptophyta > Magnoliopsida > Asterales > Asteraceae > Chrysanthemum > Chrysanthemum seticuspe. Next base: position 159,623,255 of record BPTQ01000008.1, on the reverse strand, counting down.
GTGCGGACTGAGACAGAGCAAGTACTGGAACAAACCCAACAAGGTTCTTGCTATGAAGTCTCGGTAAGCACTGAAGGGGTTGAAGAATTAAAAGGAATAGAATGAGAAAAGGGTGAAAACAAATAGCCCTCCATATATTCAACCTTAGGGCAGAAACCGGGTTCAATTCATATGCTACTGATGGTAACATCGGTATTGAAGACAAGACGTCATGGACCTAGTGACGCACTGCACCTCAACTTTCCAAACCACTCAAGTTCCTCTTAAAAGGACTTGTTTCATTCTCACGTGGAACCGACATTATCTATGGACTTTCTCTTAGAGATTGTTGATATTGAAGAAGGAGACCCTCTCCTTAGTCTCCGGCACAGGAACCAAATATGCACATATTGAGTCTAGAGCCACGAGATCATCTATAAATCTCATTAGGACACTTTCAATGAAGACTCTCTGTTTCACACAATGTGGAAAGAGAGATTATATCTTGAGTCCTACGCATTATCCTTGTGGTATTGCCAGAACATCTGAGTGATATGCTAACATATTCACAATGAAGATGGAAAGCCTTCTGGAGCCAACATCAAACAAGCTCCTGGTGGGTGGCATGTGAGATCTAATCAATAGATCAACCATGTGACAACTGAACAGAAACAATGGGGAGATTCAATCGTTTGAATCAATCCTGGTTCAGGTTATGGATTGACGGATACCTTTGGAAAACCGGTCGCTGTGCTTAAAAACTCTTTTCTTTAGCAAATCGACCGTGTACGGATATTTCAAATCAAAAGGTGTTTTATGATTGATAATTGATTTTCATTAAAACCTTCGTTGTATTACAAAAACAATTTCTATTGAGCAATACACGATTGTTTTTCAAATATCTTTTCATCAATCAGTGAATTTCTATTCGCTGGTTCACTCACTCCGTGTTGTCTTCTTTGAGAACGTTCCAGTTTGAGAACAACTAGAGCAGCTGCGAAACCCTGTCAAGGAAATTCTTCGGAATCTTACCTGATCACAAGCAGTACTTGTACTGATCAACGGGGAACCGTGGGCCGTGTACCTCAATTCAACGAAAGTGATCAAAGACACTTTTCGTGCGCTTTATTGCTAACTGTTTTATGTAGGTACACCCGACGTTTGCAGCTGATCAGAATGAAGCGGTCAATCCATAGCCGCATGCTCACTTAACACATTCATCTCAAAAGAAATCATGATTAGTGCATCAATGACTCTGATATTTTTACTCCATGCTTCTGCTAGGCTGCTGCCAATATCATGAATCAACGAAAGCTTCCGCTACTCTGATGAGAAGATATCATGATCCAGAATGTGAGCATGTCGGTCCGAATGTCACAACATCACAAAATTCCAACACCACAATGGATGTCTCAGAGATTTTTGTTAGCTGATGGTCTCAAAAGCTGGCTCAAATTTATTATCACGTGGATCAGTAAAAGACCTCCACCTGGAGTAACCAAACATGCAATGTGAAGAATAAATGACTACGAGCTTCGGAGCAAAGTACTACATCAAGAATACAAGAACAATTGTTAATGTAATATCTGTTTGTATTCAATGTAATTTTAGTACATGATTGAGGTGACCTCCCTTAGGGGGAGATTGTTAGGAATTAGAAATTCCAGGTATTAAAGAGTCGGTCACCTCAAGTATATGTAATCGTTAGAAAGCTCGTAGTCGTAGTTATTTCAAGCTAAGTAGTATTTAGTTAAGTATCACCGTGGAGGACGGACGGGTCTTTACCCACTATATGCCTGATCCACAGCCCGTTGTGTGGCGTTTTATGTAAGACTATAAATACTCTCTACCTCCCAAGGTAGAGAGTTGGAGCTCATAATAATATTTTCTTTCTCATACTATAGTTCCCAACTCTCTTCCTTTCTCTCACTAGAACTTTTTCTCTCTAACATACTTATACGCCTACTTTGATCATGGTTTAGAGTGTTTGTGAAATCCAATATCCTACATCTCTTACAACGGTTATGATTGTAAAACATTTTGTACCACTGTAAGAGTTTGATCTTTTGCAGAAATACTCCCCCTCCACATGTGCTTAAGAGTTTTTACGGAAATCTGCACAGTGAGGAAAGAGCGCGCACTTTATGAATTGATCAACTCAAGATAGACAATCCCCCGCGAGACACGGTTACATTGCATAGTTAAAGAGTCACATTGTCAGCTTTTAGGTGACAACTAGCTCTAATAACTACCTTGAAGGTGTAGACAAACCTTGAAAGGTTGTCAAACCCGTCAGAGTTCATGTCTACCAAGAGTTTCTCGAATGGTACATTCTATTCGGACAAGTCCTTTGCGAGACACGTTTACATCACTAGCAAACTAGCTTGAAATTATTACCCGTCCCGGAAAAGTCTTTTCGAGTTACTAACAGTTAAGTATCGTCAATTCGTTGGTTAAGTCTATAGCACAGAGATTCATTTGCATTTACACAACATATTTCTTATCACATAATTTTCTCCCCCTAAAAAATGGCATATAAAATGTTATTTTTGAAAAGTTGAGAATAAATATGACCATTTCGAGTGTTGCGGGAAGATGACCACTGTGAACAGTTTTGTGAACAAAGTTTTAATTCAAATACTTCCCCTCAACAAGTGATATAAACGGTTGAGGTTTTAAAAATCATAAGGGAAATACTTGTTCTTTTGAGCAAAACCTTTAAAAGTGAAAGGTTTGATAGGTTTTACTCAAAAGTAAAAAGCTTTCGCTCCTTTTATAAGGATTGTCGCACTGAAGCGTACCACAGGGTCCTTTCTTTACAAGAACGGGTTGTACACTGAAATGTGTGCACAAGCCATAGACATATATAATCACACATCCAAATTATATGAAATAGAAGCAATTCAAGGGGTACCAGGAAGTCCGTCAATCTTTCCAGGAATGCGTTCAGGGCGTTGATAGCCGGCAAGAGCAATCCTGGGACGACTACCTACAAAGCTCTCCAGAGTTCTGAACTGGTCCTGTCGATACAACCTTTCATCAATCTTTCTGATGATCCTCCTCACATCCCGTCTTTCCTTGGAATTCCATCGCTTTTGTGACCCAATACCTTCATGAATATCCTTCAACCTATAAGCCAATCCGTCCCTAACCTTCTTCAATGTGTGATCCCCAAACTTGTGAAGATCTCTACACGCCATCAAGCAGTTGCGATGTGTTTCACTAATGTAAACCACTCCGAATGGTTGGCTGATGAGTGTGTGTTGTGAAAGCTGGTTAATGTCGGGAAGATCAAGCTGAGGTGGAGTGAAGTTGACACGGGTCTGATATGATTCAACTGCAAGTTGGAGATCTTCTACATGTTCTTTGATGACTATGCGTCTGATGAAGATAAGCAAGGACTTGATGAATTCACGTTGTACTTCACTTGAAAATTGTCTCATGCGACCCTGTACTTTGGCAATGTACATGTCTTCAATGTCGTTGATAAACAAATTCTCAAAGTCCGCTTCAGAGAATGCATAATCCCTTTCGTCTTGCCTTTTGACCACAATATTCTTGAGAAAAGTGTAGTCCCATTTGGACGAAAGATCAACATGTTTGATGGCAACGATACTCTTAGTACTAAACACTTCATGTTGAGACTTCTGAACCTGACAGCTTCTGTAGTAGATTCTTCGGTGTTCCGGCCAATGGTGAATCCCATACATTGCATCACGGTCATACTCTTCCACTTTGTTGGAGAACATGTGGTTAGCTCTTTCCTCGATGGCTATGCAGTTAGAGTATATGGCTGCTGGGAACGGAAGTGTCAGAGATGTAGCGTATTTCCTTGAACCATCGCCACCGTGTAGAAGAAATTCCAAGTCTTTGTTGAAGAAATATCGGAATGGAATCCTTGGCTGATCTGGTTGGCCAATTGTTGGAAGAGGTTTTGACCAGTCGGTGTAATATGGAGGGTTGTCCCGTTTGGTGAAGTCGATGTTTGCTTCTGGGTTGAGCCAATCCATGTTGTTAGACATAGCTCGTGCTATATTATCAAGGTGATACTCAACTTCAATAGCACTTTCCGAACTGTCTTTTAGAAGTTGAAATGCTTCATTCTTGATTCGCTTCAACTCGGATTTCGTCATCTTCTTCACACGGAATTTTTCTTGTAGTAGTTTCACATGCTCCAATGTACTACATTCTGTAACCTCTTGGCCTTCAACTGGGTAGCTAGTGGAATCAACAAGCTTCAAGAACCATTCAAATTCAGTATCATCCTCATCTAGCCATGATAAGACGTCAGTCATAGGCGCCTTCTTCTTTTTCTTTGGCCTAGAGGAGGATTCTGGTTTCTTGGCTGTGTCAGGAGAGATGGGTTGTTGATGGGGCTCAGAGACTTCCTCATCATCACCACCCGTATACTCAAAGTAGTCACCGGTTTTCTGAGTCTTGGGAGGTAACTCAGAAGAATCCTGAGGTTTATCAGTAGAAGAGCGAGGAGGAGACCTTTGTTGAGTTGGAGTCCGTTGGGGTGGAGGTTGCATAGAAGATGATTCACCAGACTTCTTCGGGCGTTTGGGCTCGTTATCCTTATCCTTATCTTTTTCTTCGTCGTCTCTTAGACGTTTAGGCCTTTCAGCTTCTTCTCTGTATGATGACCTGAGTTGGTATTCCAGCAATGCTTCAAAAAATTTACCTTCGTGGGAAGCAAATGTTGCAGAGCGTTTCGACATTTGAGGTACCATCCGGTTCACCAATTCATCATCTGAGAAGATTGTGGGTTCAACTGGATTGATGTTTACATTCATTGGAGTTGATTTCATGGTTTGCTTGGCCAAATGCAAAAGATTCGGATAAAGTTGTCTGGTGTACATCTCCTTTGTCAATTTAGGAACTACGTCAAGAAGGAACTTGTGAGTGTATCCTTTGATCATCTCGTCCGTTTTCCCTTGAAGATCATCTTTCATGAGCTTCTGGACATACTCCCTCTCAACTTTCATCTCGTCATTCTCGTCATGAAGGTACTGTACCTGATCAGCAAGAAAATTCAGCTTCTTGTAAAGCACGTCTTTCTTTCTGACCTGTTTGACAGCTTTGACGATTCGAGTCTTAGCTTGAGAAATCCAAGAGGCAGTTGGCTTCTTCACTGATCTGGATGTGGATTCGGTTGTTCTTTTTGATGGTGGTGGTGAAGAGTGAGAAGATGAATCTGATGATGATGAGATGTGAGAAGATTCAGGGTCCTTAGGAGGTTCAGAAGTTTTCTCCTTGGAACGAGTTAGACTGTCTAGAAGAAATTGATCATAGTTCACTTCGTCATCTTGTTCAGTTTTAGCTTGTTCTTCAGCCTGAATCCTAGCTTCTTCATTTGCTTTAGCTTGAGCTGCAGCTTCTTCATCAACTCTATCTTTCTCTGACTTCTCAGTGTCTGGTTCCTCAATGTCATGCTCAATAGACTCCTCCTGTTGCTTTTGTTGTTGCTCAAGAGTGGTGGCACCAGTTCCCTTATCGGGTCGATTAACCGCATCAGGAATTGGTGTGGATTGAACATCACCACTTGACTCTCCGGGGCCACCCATTTGATCTTTAGCAAATTCCTCCGCAACGTGTTCGAGTCTAACAAATTTGAACTTCCTCCTGTAATCAATTTCCAGTGGCTCTTCTTCTGAGCTTTCCTCTTCGTGCTCAATCACTAGAGTCTTCCCTTTGCTCGTATCTGCTGGTGGACTTGGAGGTTTATGTATCGTTGTAGTGTCATCTTTAGCTGTTTCAGAGTAGAAAATCTCTTCATCTGATGCAGTACCCTCCGAGTCCTCGTCCGTTAGCTTTCTTTGCGGTTCAAGTTTGGAATGGGAATAGGAATAGCTTCTTTAGAAGGAACTTTCCTTTTGCGTGGAGGATTTCTCTTGGGAAACTTCCTCTGACTCTCAGTGCTTGCAGCACTTCCTGCACTTCCTTTTCTGGTTTTTCTTGTAGGCGTACCAGAAGGTTTTTCATCAAGAAAGCCAACTTTGTTCTCTGTCACAGCTGTCATATATCTTTTATAAGAGTAGAGCTGTTTGAGTTCATCTGAGAGAAGGAGATCGGGCAACACAGCACCTTGTTTCTTGGTAGTTGACTCCTTAAATCTGACTGTTAGAGTGGGTTCGGACAACACGTCAAGATTGTCGAGGTCATTGATTCTTTTGGGGATATCTGGGTTGTATCCAAGTGCTCTTTGGATCAACAGTTTTGTGTATCTGATATAAGGAATCTTTGAGCCAAGCTTTTTGAGGAATGTCATCATGTCATCCCATATCAGAGCTTCAAATTCGATGTGTTTCATGTTGATCAGAGCCCAAAAGATTTGCAGTTCTACGAGCTTGGGGTGCTCATAGCCGCTGTCACGACCAGAAATGGATTTTGTGATGATGATATAAAGGGTTCTCCAAGGCTGAGGAATGTTTTTAAGATCCATGTGAGAATGCTTATTAATAACCCCTGAAGCTTTGTCGTACCCAATATCAATCAAGAATTGCAGAACAGTCTCTTCAGTAGGAGCAGCAGAGAATTCAGTTGGTATGATGTCAGGAATGAGGAGAACAGCTCTTAAGTCTGCATGTGTGATGGTAACTTGTTTGTGATTGAGTTTCACTGTTACCGCACTTTGAACTTTGACCCTATGCATTGTGTTCCAGAATTGCTGTATGTAGATCTCCAGAATAGTGGCAGAGTTGGTGAGCATGTTCTGATAGGGATGGTTCTTCAGAATATCCACTGCAATGAGACACGAAGATTCCGAGCAGGTGAGAGTTTCAAAGTCAACTCTGAGATTGTTCTTTCCAATCTTCATTGGATAGCCATGCGGGAAGATATCAGCAATGGTGAGAATGCTTGGTGCATCCACATTCATTTGAGCTTCCATGTCGTGATCTGAAACACATTTAGGCAAAAGAACCAACATATCGAAAGACATAATGTTAGTCAACAAAAGGTTTTATTGACTAATTATTGAATGTGCTATGTCTATGATTGTTACGAGTCCAAAGTCACTTGTTTGTCCAATAGTCTAATGACGTCATGATAAGTTTCGTGAGTTAGTTAACTTTAAGTTTTAAAGTTTATGTTATCACAAAATTTTAACAACACATTACACATTTAAGTTTATTAGTGACATTATTGGATTCGTGACGTTATGATTCGTTTATTTACAAGTTTGCCCGCGTAACAATTCATAATGAAGGTTTGATCAAGGCTTAGGCGTAGAAATGGTAGCTTATGCGTAAACATGAGAAATATAAGCGTACGCGCAAGCTTATGCGTAGGATCCTTACTTACGCGTAAGAAATATTACGCGTAGGAAAAGGGAACCTTATGCGTAAAGCTTACGCGTAGGCGTATATGAAACCTTACGCGTAAGGCTTACTCATAAGAGTAGACCTTATGCGTAGAGGTCACTGTTTACGCATATCCTTCACAGGATACGCGTAGTCCCTTTGTAGAACCTTACGCGTAAATGCTACGCGTAAGATTACTCTTACGCATAACATGCTACGCGTAAGGTGATCCTTATGCGTAGTTATCTACCAACCTTGATTCTGATAATTTTACGTGAAGCAAACCTGAAATAAGATCATCATGACATCAATATTTACACATTCATTCATTCAAAACAGATTAAGGCATGAAAAAATCATCAAATAGTTTACGCGTAAGATAACATATGCGTAGACTTAAACCCTAGAGCTCAAAGATTACGCATATGAAATCTAACCATAGGAATTGCACCAAAGTGTTTCTGGTAAGTCTTAGAGGCATAGTAAGTTGTTCTATCCAAGTTTTAACATCAAATTCAAGGCCAATCAAGAAAACCCAATTCGTATGAACTAGAACCCTAATTTTCAATTTATGAATCATTAGTGTTTCTGGGTAGTTTCTGGGCTTAGATATGATTAATTCAACTTGAAAACAACATTATACAACAATCTTTAACACCAAAAACATTCACATATGAAAACGCCCAAACCCACGCATAAACCTTAATTTCCAAAGTCCATCAATTCGTGTATCTGGGTGCATTTTGAGGATTAAAATGATGTTAGTGATGTAAAAGAAACGTTTTGACACAATCCTTTTAACCTCAAACACAAAACACATGATCATGTGTTCTAACCCTTACGCGTAAAACACAAAAGTCATTGAATCTTGAGTTTTAACCGTTGGATTCACATGAAATTCAAAACCATTGTTTAAAAACTTGTTAAGAACACAAAATCACTTACAAATTGAAGATCAGAACACCGGATTTGAAGATTGATTTGTATGCGTAGGATTAGTTAGGTTTCTGTAATAAATGTGAAGTGAAAGTGTTAGGTGGAGGAGTTTTATTAAAATAACTTTAAGCTTTTGGCAGTTTTAGTCCCTCCACCTTTTCCATTTTCATCCAAAGCCTTTTAACTTCCATTTTGGTTACCAAACAAATAATATTTTGAAATAACTTTGACGACACTCCCCCTCGACTTAAGAAATAATGAAAGGTTATAAATTTTAGTCCGAGGAGTGTCAGTAAACCAGAAATGTAACCACCATTATTAAAGAAACAGCCGGGATAAGGTAACATGCAAGTACACGGTTATTTTGAAACAGTTGAGAATTTATTTTCTCCCACTCAACACTTGATCGAAAAAATACTGAATTTTGAAAGATTTGAGTGTTGACGGAAGAAATGTACTTGCCATGTTTGAAGAAATATAGATAGAAGAATATTTTTGTTGTTTTATCTGATTTTCTATTTTTGTATTTTGTTTTTGAAAAATAATTACAAAAGAGATTTTGGTGTTTGACTGGTTTTTAAGACAGTTTTAAGAGTTCATCCAGTTCATCTGGAGTCAAACACCGCATACCAATCCGGTGGACCAACTCATTAAACCTAGCGGGAGGCAAGGCTTTGATGAGTAGATCAGCCAATTGGTATTCTGTACCCACGAAATATAATTCAACTGTACCCTGTTCCACGTGGTCCTTGATGAAATGATAACGAAGATCGATGTGCTTTGATTTCGAATGCTGAACTGAGTTGCACGAGATCGCAATAGCACTCCGATTGTCGCAGTACATCGGGATTCTGTCAAATACGTAACCATAGTCTTTGAGTTGTGTTCTCATCCAGATGACTTGAGCACAACACGCTGACATGGCTACATATTCTGTTTCGGTTGATGACAGCGATGTACAATCCTGCTTCTTCGATTGCCAGGACACCAGGTTATCACCAAGAAATTGTAGTGCTCCTGAAGTACTTTTTCATGAATCTAAACATCCTGCGTGATCAGCATCTGAAAAAGCGATTAGTTCAAAACCAGAATCCTTCGGATACCAGATCCCCAAGTTAATGGTTCCCTTGATGTATCGGAGGATTCTTTTAGCCTCAGAGAGGTGGGTTTCAGTTGGTCGCGACTGATAACGGGAGCATAGATAAACAGCAAAGACAATATCAGGTCTGCTAGCTATTAGATACATGAGAGACCCAATGATACTACGGTATTTTGTAGGGTCGACAAGTTTCCCATGTAAATCAGCGTCTAGCTTCTTGGTATGAGTCATGGGTGTGGCATAAGTGTCACAGGTTTTCATTCCAAATTTGTTTAACAATTCAAGGGCATATTTGGACTGACTCAAGAAAATACCACGGGGTGATTGATGAACTTACAGTCCTAGAAAGAATGTAAGTTCACCCATCATGGACATTTCAAAATTTTTCTTCATTAGTTTTGCAAAAGCGATTGAGTACTTTTTATGTTTAGACCCAAAAATGATGTCATCCACGTAAATTTAAATAATTAAGATATGTGCCCCGTGATATTGTATAAAAAGAGTAGGGTCGACCGAACCTTTGGTGAAATTATTGGCAATGAGGAAAGATGATAGCTTATCGTACCATGCCCGAGGAGCTTGTTTGAGACCATACAGAGCTTTGTTCAGTTTGTAGATATGGTTCGGGAACTCGGGATCAACGAATCCTTCTGGTTGGCTGACATAAACCGTTTCTTTCAGTTGTCCGTTGAGAAACGCAGTTTTGACATCCATCTGAAAGACCGTCATATTCATATGAGACACGAACGCGAGAAATATCCGAACAGCCTCAAGACGAGCAACCGGACCAAAAGATTCTTCAAAGTCTATACCCTTTTCCTGACGATAACCCTTAGCAACTAGACGTGACTTGTTTCGGATTACGTTCCCTTCAGCATCCAATTTGTTCTTCCAAATCCATTTGAGACCAATGACGTAGACCCCTGTTGGTCTTTTAACCAGTTCCCATACTTCAAGTCGTTTGAATTGGCTGAGTTCTTCTTGCATGGATTCAATCCAGTTGTCTTTTGTCATTGCGTCTTTAATGTTTTTAGGCTCAGATTGGCAGACAGTGAGTGCATAAATGCAATGTTCACCATCTGAGTGAAGACGTTGTCTCGTAACGACTGGTTGATTCGGGTTGCCAATAATATTTTCCAGTGGATGGTCTTTCGTCCATCGATGTGTAGAGGGTTGATGTTGGTATACATTGTGCAGATTTTGAGGATTCAAATGGCTTGTTGAAGATTCTGCGAAATCTGGTGCAGCAGTCTCATTTGCAAACGGGTTAAAGAACGCATTTGGATCAAAATCCGCAGGTGGGGGTACGTCATTAAGAACATCATCAGCCGATTCATCATTGTTGGAAGTGGTTTGTTCAACTGTTGTGGTGGAGTCAACTGGTGGTGCTTCTGCAACAGTAGTTGTTGTAGCAGGTGTATCAGGTATAAGAGTAGTATCAGGTTGAGCAGCGGATACACTTGTAGCACGTTCATCAATATCGTCACTGAACAGCGGAGCAAATAGCCTTTCCATTTGTTGACGAGTGAGGTGGGGGCTTTGTTCAGCTGATGATGGGTTTTGAGGGAAGTTTAAACGGTTGTGACCGGGTTCTAAGCTGTTATACTCAGAAGCCATATCCGTAAGTTCATCAAAATGAGCATGAATCGTTTCCATAACCTGTTTTGTACGACGATTCCAGATCCGGTAACCTTTAGAATTCTCACAATATCCAATAAAGACTCCAATGTCAGCTTTGGCTTTGAGCTTTCCAAAATCATCACGATCATTATTCGGATAGCAAAGGGATCCAAATACATGAAAGTGTTTGAGATTCGGTTTATTGTTGTGGAGAAGCTCAAAAGGTGTTTTGTTGTGGCGTTTAGTAATCATAGAACGGTTTTGAGTATAGCATGCAGTAGATACAGCTTCTGCCCATAAGCAATCTGGAAGTTTGGCATTGATTAACATTGTTCTTGCAGCTTCCACTAACGTTCGGTTTCGTCTTTCAACAACTCCGTTTTGTTCTGGTGTTCGTGCAATATATGTCTGATGCTCAATTCCTACTTTCTCATAAAATTCTCGAAGAGTTTGGTTAACAAATTCAGTTCCTTTGTCTGTTCTTATTTGGCGGACGGTGTTCCGGAGCTGAACTTGAATTTTCGTGAGAAAGGTGATGATCATTTGTGGAGCTTGATCTTTGCTTCGAAGAAAGTAGACCCAAGTCCATCGTGAATAGTCATCAACAATTACTAAGATATAGCGTTTGCCATTGATCGTTTGCACACGCATCGGGCCACACAAATCCATGTGAAGAAGATGAAGCACATGCAGAGAGCTGTGTTCCACCTTTGAAGGAAAATGAGCACGAGTGCTTTTCCCTTGTTCACAGGCTGAGCAAAGGTGATCTTTAGAATACCGAAATCGTGGGAGACCTTCAACTAGTTTGTGTCGAGCAAGATTGGTTATAGTTTGAAAGTTTAAATGTGAGAGACGACGGTGCCATATCCAGGATTTTGTTGATGTTTCCTTTGAAAGTAAGCAGATGGGAGATGAAGCAACCATGTCTTGCATAGAGATAGTGTAAAGACTTGAATTAAGCGAGCCACACATAAGGTCGTTTCCTTGTAGATCACGAATGAAACAAGATTTCTCCCTGAAAGCAACCTCCAAATCTCCATCACAAAACTGACCTACTGAAAACAGATTATGACCGAGGCCTTCCACATAATAAACCCTGCTAATTTCGATGTTCCCATTGATATAGTCTCCATAGCCCATGATAGCGGCGAAGTGATCATTCCCGAATCTGACAGTGCCAATGAACTTTGCAATAAAGTTTGATAACAGTTTAAGGTTGCCTGTCATGTGTCGGGAACATCCGCTATCAACAATCCAGAGAATGATCTGTATCACCTGCATTACACACAGACGACACAGATGGAATAGAAGTAGATGTGGAACCCTAAATGTTAGAGGGTTTCGGAGCAGTTATAGTAGACATACATACATCAATAACTTTAGGCATCCATTTAAATCCTAGTGTGTTATATATCCATTTCTGCCATCTCCAACTAGTATTTGCTTTAGTCTTAGTGAATGCACTAGGTGGTACTACATTCCTAGGAGGTGAAACTGGAGCTACAGGGACATCAATGCGGTTCTTAGAATCTAAAGAGGGCGGTCTACCAAGCACAGACTTAGAATGATTAGTGGGCCTAGAGGTATTCCGATTCTTAGGATTCCTTAAATGAGAGATGATAGCTTTAGCAACACATTTGTCATGACAATCAGAATTCATACTTTTACGACAAATAACACAAGGTGCATCAGACTGAATATCAAAAGTACTTAAAGGTTTAGCATTCGTTACATCACTATTTGTATTACATTTGCCAGACGCAATATCTATAGTGGAAGCAACGTGAGTGTTATTCATAGTCCTAGGGTGTTCTTCTACTTTAGCATTCCTTATTGATCTTTTCTTAGGTCACAACTTCCTATTCTTCGATGTAGTGCTCCTAGGCTGTGAAGTGCGGACGTTTGGAAAAGAGACAACTATTCCTGTTTCAGTAGAAGCAAGCACGTTAGCAACTTGTGTTTTGGCAGTAGGCATTCTAGGTTCACGATTACTAAGTGTTACTGGTGCTATTCTCTTAATCACAGTAGGCGAAAGTTGTTCATACTTTCCTAACATTTCTCTTAACTTAAAGATAGTGTGAATCAAATCTTGATTTTCAGAACGAATATTACCAGCAAAATTCATTACTTCTCTAGTGTGTGCAAGATAGTGATCAAGTTCGTTTGATGCTTCATGACGAGTCTTATTAAGTAAATCAAATATGACACCATATTCATGTTTAACTTTTACAAGTTCTTGTTCATATTTTGAGATTTGACTTTTCAAAGACACGTTTTGATCATCCAGTTGCTCAAATTTTGGATTAAAATTGTTTGATTGCAACTGGTGGATTTTGTTTTACAAAGAAAGTTCACGATTTTGACAATCTTTTTAACACCATTGAAGACGAAGTTTTGCATTTGAAAGCTCGTTTAAGAGACGTTCGTTTTCAACTTTTAAAGACTCGATCTGAAGCACATTATCAATATTCTCAACAGTTACAACATTATCAACAGTATCAGCAGAGGTATAATCAGATGCATATGACACAGAATTCAATAACACAACATTATGGATATCAGCACAGATAACATCATTCAAGAGTCGATCAACATCTTTTCTCAACATTTTCTTTTTACGTTTAGTATTCGTAATAGATGTTTCTGTTTTCTTGAAAACGACCTTCATCACTCCAAGTTCCTTATGAAAGTCCCGTTCCCAAGACAATGCACAATGTTTCAAATTTTTAACATTTGGTAAAAGATTTTTCTGAAAAATGTCTCTTTGTTCTCGCGCCAGAGGCGATTGAAAGTGTTGAACTTTGATTTCAGAATGATATTCTATCTCATGTTGTAAACGTTTGAGGTCAGCCATGAAAAGGTCAAAATATCTAAGAATTTTGCGATTTTCAGGTTTTGAATTTACTTCACTGATGGAAGGTAAAGGACCATAAATTTGTGCATAATCTGGTTGGGGATTAACATTAGAAGACTCAGACGTTTTTATGATAATCCTTGGTGTGTTAGAAGAATCCGTTGGTGTGACGAAAGTGACCGGTTTTGAATAGTTAAAAGGTTTGTTGTAAACAACAGTTTCTAATTTTGATCGACTCTCGTCTTCTGCATCTAATTCCTCTTGACGATGATATTCAACAACACTCATAACAGAATTATCAATTTTATATTCTGCACTGGAAACTTCAGGATTTGGTTTGAATGCTTTGGTTGAAAGCTTAGGTTTGTAATCAGCAAGATTTGGTCCATATCCATTTGGATTGGGTTTTAAAGTAAACTTTTAAATAGCTGTTACCGACTCACTATGTTTGTAAACAACAGTTTTAAACTCTTTAAGTTTGTTTTGCAAGCCGATAATTTCTTCAAGATGATTATCTATTCGTTTCGTTGAATGCTTTTTGTATGCAGAGAACTGTTTATGACAAGTTAATAACTCAGCCTTAGCTTTTTGATTTTCCAAGGTGAGAGCGTTAATTTGCTTTTTATGTTCATGTTTCAGTTGTTCTATTTCAAAAAACAAAGCATTCTTCGAAGCGGCTAGATCACGCATCTGTCTCTCTAAATATTTTTTGTTTTGATGAGATTTAGCAAAGGCGGCTTCAAAACCTTTTTCACGTTTTTCTTGAGTTTTGAAAGAGTTGAGTTGCTTTTGTAAACATTCAAAATCCTTGGTTAACAGTGCATTTTTACTTTTCAAGTCCTGATTTACTGCACGACATTCTTCCACTATGGATTGTTGGTTTTTAAGCCATAGATCAACATCTGGACGAGGCACAAGTTCGGCGTGTTCAACGTGAGTCACAACATGATCATTATTTAGATCCTCAAGTATAACCACGGAGTCAATTTGATTATTAATGGAAACCATAAGGTCATCTTGATTGTCAAATGTAACTACGGGGTCTAATTGAAAATCGTCGGAATGAAATGTGGATGACTCATTTTGAACAGTCTGAGCCTTGCCGGATTCAGATGTTGGCGGAGATATTAGATCAGAGATAAATATGGTTTGTTCGGGTACGTGAGACAAGCCATCAGTGTCATACACTGGGCCTGTGTCACTCATGTGTAACTCATGCGTATTAGCCATCAACATAACAGCTGCATTGGCCTGCAAGTCCTCCATATCATCATCTGAGTCTGCATCTGCCATAAAACTGTGTTCTTTGTCTTTGAGAGTTCCACCAGCTTCATCCTTAAGAGCCAAAAGTAACGCCTCCTTGTAATAAGCACTGCCCCTAGTCCTCGGTTTTGGGCATGCATTAGCCAGGTGTCCCTTCTCATTGCAGTTGTAGCATCGAAGACCATTCAACCCATTATGAGCATTTCCCTGTTCCACCACTTGAGCTCTGTTGTTATTCCTACCCATAGCATTAAACCCTTGACCACCGCCCATCTGACGACCATAACCACGATTCAGAACTTCAACTCGTCCATTGTTCACAACAGCCTGATTCCTTTTGTTTGATGAGGAACGAATGCGATTGTTGGATTTGTTTGTATAACGGCCAAAAGCATTAGCAATCATAACAAATCCTTGTTGCAATGCTTCGAACAGATCGGATTCCTCATTAGCTTGACTATAAAGTGCCTGATCATTGTTGTTGTTGTAAGGAACCAATTGATTATGTTGAGATTGCTGTGATTGATCATTTGGTGTGATATTGGCAGTTGGTTGAGTTGCTGGTTGAGGAGGATAACTGTTTTGAGCATACAAGGCAAGTTGTTGATTTTCCGGATGTGAAGCTGAAGCAATTTAAGCACGGAGAATCCTTTCCTTATCAACTTCCTTTTGATGAGGCTTCAAGTAATCGTACAACAATCCGTATGTAGAATGATGCATGTTCTTTGCTTGACGGAGAAAAATGACATACTTCTCCCATTCAGGACCAACACTACTCAGGAACTTAGTATTAACTGCAATTCTTGGCATGATGATGTTGTGTTTATCCAAATCATTTATGATGTCTGAGAATCGATGATGATAAGACTCTAGTGTCTCTCCAGGTTCAATCATGAAGTGTTCATAAGCCAAGTAAATTTTGGATTCCATATCCTCCTGATTGAGTGCAGATCCTTCCATAAGAAGATGAATATGTTCCCACATTGCCTTTGCAGTCTTTTGAGCATCAACACTTCGAAGAATTGGGTTTTGTAATCCTAAAAAGATATATTGCATTGCAAGCTCATTAGCTTTATAGTGTAGAAGTTCTTCTGGATTCAGGTCAGCAACAGTAGCAATGTTTGATTGTTCATCTCTTGGTGGATTAGCATTTGGATCTCCAGGTACAATGACAGTAGGCATCTGAAATGGACCTTCCAAGATAACCTTCTTTAAGAACTTTCCATGTCACAATTGTTAAATTTATATTATTACGACGGTTTTCTTAAAAACTACACGATAATTATTATTTCACTCAAATTTTGCAAGAAATGTATTTTTATAATTTTTATGACCTCAATATATTTTACTATGATCCGTCAAAATTTATTTCTAGCTAACGCTACCCTAAATGCTCAAATGTGTATACAAGTTACAACTTATCTTTACTTAACTTACTTTACTTACACATTTATATACATAATAATAAATAATAAATAAAATAAAAATATTTATGTATTATTAAATGCATACAAGGGGGGGATGATTCACCTAGATATGCAAGATCTTTTCATTTGTATACTTACACGCTCCAAGTTCTTACACATACATCAAATAACTCGAAGTGCAAAGTCAAGATTTTCTCTCCTCTTTTTCTTCTCTCAAAACCGGCCACCCTAAATGATCAAGAAGGAGATCACCAAAATTTCTCAAGTCAAGTTTTTAACAACCTAGATACACTCTTAGTTAAGGTTTTGAAATAAAAACCTAGGGTGTTTAAGATTAAACCTTTGTTCTTTTCACCTCATCAAGTTAACTAGTAAGCATATCATGTCCATTTTTCATCTTTCATATTTATTTCATATTCATTACATCATATTTGAGTTAACATGCAAGTCTTATGGATGTTCATACCACTTTTTAAAGTTTTTAAGTGTTATATATATATATATAATCCATCCTATAATTACTCCTTGTTATATACTAGTTTTGGTGATGTCTAGGAACCCATGACACCCTAAGAAGGTGTATGGTAGGATTAGAATAGCTTCGGAGTTGTTTTGAATGGGTTAGAATAGGTTTGGCGCGAGAAAAACTCATTTCGACACGTTTTAAATAGGCTCTGTCCATAATTTTAATTCTGGGAAAATCCGACAGTGGGTATACTATTTTGGGCTAGATATTTAGAAAATACACTTTAAAACGAAAACGTGGCCGCTTGAACGGATTAAAACGGAGCTATAACGAAGAAGATATGAATTTTTCAAGTTTGACGAGGAAAACTATTAATTTCAGAAATTTCAGCATGAAAATGTCACTCTTTACGAGTCAAAAATGAGTCTTAAGCTTTATAAATTGTGTCGACTTATCAAAAATATATTAGTATACTTTGACACGAATCTAAGGATGTAGAAAACGTAGAAAACGGACTTGTAACGATTAAATTACACGCGATAAACCAAGTTGCCGTAACTTTATTCTATTAGCAAAATTAATATATTCTTTATTAAAAACATACTACGGCAACTAAAGGACCATGTTGGCGGACGTTTTTAACAATGATGTAGAACTTTTTATAACGTGATGTCTTCTAGTAAAAGTAAGTTCGCCTAGCATATTTTCCAAAATGGCCAACCGCTTGTTGAGCGGAGTTGTAACGAATATCATATAGTCACTCAAACTTGGCCGAAAACCATCCCTTAGACTATATTTTTGGACTAAAATACAATACTTAACCAATATTTTTCTTTGTGATCGAGACCTCTAGGATGGAAACTTAAGCACTAAAACTTTGAGATAATAACACAAGCTTTCCAAAACTGTTGAGTTCGTTTCCTAACACTCGGTTTGCACCATTTTGCGACTATCATAGGAGGTTGTTTCAACGTAACTACTTGTAGAGTACTTTTAATACGACGGGATGTCATAAACATATATTTTGACGATAAACATTATTTCCAAAACGTGCAAGTGGTATGAATATCATGTGGGTTTGCATTCACGACAACATATCATAATTCAAGTCATAACATTCATTTTAGGTCGCGGATAGTTTCCGAGCCTCATTTTAGTGCACTCCATTTTGTTAGCATATCAATCATACCAGGTGAGTTCATACCCCGCTCTTACTCATTTAAATTCCTATAAACTATTTGGGGCGAGATATATGCTTATTTATCCAAACATTTAAACTCTTTTGCCAAACAACATTACTTATACTTTAGACTTGGTGCGTGTAGTGACTAGACTTAAACAAACATCCCATCATTTATATGTTGGAAGGCCATTTATTTGGATACAGCCCAACGTGAGTCGTTGGAGGAACATCCCAGCATTTATATGTTGGAAGGCCATTTTTATGGATACAGCCCAACGTGAGCGTTGGAGGAACATCCCAACACGAGTTGTTGGAAGACCCTTGTGGTGACATTTATACTTTTAACTACCTTATTGCGCATATTCATGATTGTCATTCTATTTTAGGCAGTGGGTTGTGAACACACAGGTTGCAAGTTTTGTATGGGCGGAACTTGGAACTGAGTGGATTTACAATGCCTTTGCTGTGTGAACATTTCTCATAGTATTTCAGATCATTTTATCACAAACTTATGAACTCACCAACCTTTGTGTTGACACTTTTAAGCATATTTATCTCAGGTCATAAGGCGATAGCATTTCATGGAGCTTTTGGGTCTCATGGCATACATTGGAGTCTAGTGTTTTTATCTATTACCATTCGACATGTTTTGTAAACCTTTATGTAATATCAAACTTTGGAATCTCATGTGTTGCAAACTTTAACTTATTTAATCGAATGGTAAACTCTTTAAAACGTCTCATTATAGAG
Organism: Chrysanthemum seticuspe; assembly: GCA_019973895.1. Taxonomy (NCBI): domain Eukaryota; kingdom Viridiplantae; phylum Streptophyta; class Magnoliopsida; order Asterales; family Asteraceae; genus Chrysanthemum; species Chrysanthemum seticuspe. Next base: position 159,604,374 of record BPTQ01000008.1, on the reverse strand, counting down.
GTCGTTTTCTTTATCCATACTTTGTGCTATGACATCATACCCCAATGACACTATCTTTCCGCTGCGATATTTTGGGGGTGTGACAGATTGGTATCAGAGACTTGGTTATAGAGAACTAGGTTGCATTTTAGTTCCTAGACTATAACTGCATTCACGACGATCCTTTCTTTTCCTATTGCCTTACACACTTTTCGTGCGCATATGTTTTCTGAAAATTTCGTCTAGACCTACCTCATTAGATAACATGGTTTCCTTGTACCGATAGGGGAGTCCCAAAATCTAGTTGAGTCATCAGAGATATGGAGCTCAGTAATAAAAACTTATCTAACTTGATCTCGTGACAGTTCTTGTTTGATGAGACACGAGATCGAGCTAAATAAGTGTTACTATATAGCTGTATAGATTTGATGATTTTGCCCGAGGATGGGAGTTCTCTTGAGGATACTTTGGGAACTGTTGGCGACCAAACCTCATCGTGACTTTAGCACCTAAAGGAACTTCCTATACACCAATTGCGACTCTCCATAGATACCTACCCTAAATTCCTCCTCCCCCGTTTAGAATCGGATGATAGAATGGCTACCTATTCCAGTAACATCAATCGCCGAGACATGTATGTTTGGTGGTGTGTACACGTGTGAAATGAGGCAATTATAATTATGGTGGCCAACATAATTATAAATGCGTCACAACCCACGTGGACATATGCGACCACGCATACGTAGATCGGTGTGGGCACACCTTAGGAACCAATTTGTGGCGTGGTATTATGTTTGAGAACGTTAAGTATAGACATTGGGAATTCAACGGTTCTTTCCCTTGCAGAGATCATGGTACCAAAGAGGGTAACACGCAGCACTGGTCGAGGTGGTGCGGCGCCAAGGGGTGTAAGGACAGGTGGGCGTGGAGGTAGAGAAGGCGGTAACGACATGGGTAACAATGACAACAACGCTGGCGGAAACCCTGACTTTGCCGCCATCATCGCTCAACAACTTCAAATCTTGCTTCCCACTATTGTCACACAAGTTGGAAATCATATGAATAACTCGGGAAACCACGGGAACGGGAACGGTACTGGCGACACCAACAATGTAGTTGGCAGTAACAACAACAACACCAACAACAACAACAACAGAATTGGATGCACATATAAAGAATTTTCGGCATGCAAACCTGTGGAGTTTGATGGTATAGGAGGTGCTTTGGCATATACTCGATGGGTAGAGAAGACAGAGTCAGTGATCGACATCAGCAATTGTGCCACACATCAGAGGGTGAAGTATGCTGCTTGTTTGCTATCAGGGAAGGCATTGACATGGTGGAACACACAACTACAGGCTAGGGGCAGAGAAGCAGCTACAGGCATGACATGGGACAAATTTAAGGCGTTATTGAAGGAGGACTACTGCCCGGACAATGAAATGCAGAAACTGGAGGATGAATTTTATCACCACTCCATGATAGGGGCTGGTCACGCAGCCTACACAGACCGATTTCATGAGTTAGCCAGACTAGTTCCTCATCTAGTTACCCCTGAGTCCAAGAGAATCTCGAGGTACATATATGGTCTTGTCCCCGAAATCCGTGGAACCGTGAAAACAACTGAGCCGTCTACAATACAAAGTGCAATACTGAGGGCAGGAACCCTGACAGACGAGATGGTTAGAAATGGTACTTTGAAGAACAGTGATAAGAGGAAGGAAGCAAGTGGGTCGAATAAGCAGATAGACGTGGTAGCAGACAATAAAAGGGCAAGAGTTTTTGTGGCAACTGGTACTGAACAAAGAGAGTATGCGGGTACACATCCCAAATGTGCTAAATGTGCTTATCATCACCCGAAGTCCAAGCCCTGCCGCTTATGTACAATATGCAATCAGTCGAGTCATTTTTCAAGCCAGTGTAGAGAGCGTGCAAGACCAATAACAACGGTTAACACGGGCAACATAAGGAATAACCAAAGTACTTGCTTCGAGTGCAACAGCCCGAATCACTACCGGAATAATTGTCCTCAGTTGAATAAGCCACCGATGCAAGCTCATCTAGCTGTGGCAATTGAAGAAAATAACCCAAACCCTGTACTCAATATCAGTCCACCCCGACCTCGAGCATTCTATATAGGGACCGAGGCAGCCCGCAATGCATAACTGGTACGTTTTCCCTAGACCATTAAGTGATCCACCGTATTATTCAGATTTAGTGAGTCTCATTAGATAAGAAACTTAGACGCGTAAGTTTTGGCTTAAACACTTTGACCATACATCCTGATTTCCCGAAACCTAAGGGTACAACTTTAAGTATCATCGATTGAATCGCGAGGACGCGATTCCTCTAACAGGGGAAGAATGTCACAATTCTCAATTTCCGGTCATTTATCATACTTCATCTTCATCATTTCATAACGGTTCGTGCATGGTTTTGCATTTTTCATTAAACGTTTATTTTCTTATTAAATAAACGCTATCGCGTAATTAATTATTTTGAACAATTGATTCAATACTTCCAAAAATTATTCCAATATATTTTAATACTCATATTAAGATTATAAAAATAATATAATGAGTTTACCCAGTGTTTTAAATTTATTTGGTATATAAATTGTTAAATTTATATTATTACGACGGTTTTCTTAAAAACTACACGATAATTATTATTTCACTCAAATTTTGCAAGAAATGTATTTTTATAATTTTTATGACCTCAATATATTTTACTATGATCCGTCAAAATTTATTTCTAGCTAACGCTACCCTAAATGCTCAAATGTGTATACAAGTTACAACTTATCTTTACTTAACTTACTTTACTTACACATTTATATACATAATAATAAATAATAAATAAAATAAAAATATATATGTATTATTAAATGCATACAAGGGGGGGATGATTCACCTAGATATGCAAGATCTTTTCATTTGTATACTTACACACTCCAAGTTCTTACACATACATCAAATAACTCAAAGTGCAAAGTCAAGATTTTCTCTCCTCTTTTTCATCTCTCAAAACCGGCCACCCTAAATGATCAAGAAGGAGATCACCAAAATTTCTCAAGTCAAGTTTTTAACAACCTAGATACACTCTTAGTTAAGGTTTTGAAATAAAAACCTAGGGTGTTTAAGATTAAACCTTTGTTCTTTTCACCTCATCAAGTTAACTAGTAAGCATATCATGTCCATTTTTCATCTTTCATATTTATTTCATATTCATTACATCATATTTGAGTTAACATGCAAGTCTTATGGATGTTCATACCACTTTTTAAAGTTTTTAAGTGTTATATATATATATAATCCATCCTATAATTACTCCTTGTTATATACTAGTTTTGGTGATGTCTAGGAACCCATGACACCTTAAGAAGGTGTATGGTAGGATTAGAATAGCTTCGGAGTTGTTTTGAATGGGTTAGAATAGGTTTGGCGCGAGAAAAACTCATTTCGACACGTTTTAAATAGGGTCTGTCCATAATTTTAATTCTGGGAAAATCCGACAGTGGGTATACTATTTTGGGCTAGATATTTAGAAAATACACTTTAAAACGAAAACGTGGCCGCTTGATATAGATCGGGTTTTATCATATGGGTGACAGCCTAAAAGGGTCTTAATTTTAATACCTGTCTGGGATAAATTTTGCACAGCTTTACTCAAAAAGAGCGCGGTTTGGATAAGATTGGGTAAGTTTTGTTGAGGCTTCGATAAGATTAGGATGGTATGTGGAAGAATTCCACAGTACCCAAGGATCTGTAGTGGTTTTGATCATATATTGTTCCTCATTAATATCCTACCTAATATATATATATATTGTGAATTTTTGAAATTTTTCACCATACTTGTAGGTATTCTGAACGTACAATTGAGTTTATACTACATTACTTATACTTTATTTATACTTTCTACTTTTTACCTGTACTATACGAATGATCAATTGAACT
>BPTQ01000008.1:159513439-159600429 GCA_019973895.1 Chrysanthemum seticuspe | reverse complement strand
ACTTATACGCGTTATTCCATCAATTTTCATATTTACAGTGGTGTTCCCAGAAGGTTGTTGAGCACAACCCTACAAGGAGGTTGCGAGTGCAACCCGACATAGGTATTTTTACCGGAAGGTTGTATATTTACGACCCTACAAGGAGGTTGCTGAGTGCAACCCGACATAGGTTTATTTACCGGAAGGTTGTATATTTACTACCCTACAAACAAATTCAGATCAGTGATGTGCGTGGTTCAGATTTCATATTCATTACAACAAACCGTTTTCTCAAATTTACAAACCTATTTATTCGTATATAGAGCGGAGTTTATCAAATATCCTTAAATTTACTCATTCTCGCCCCATACTTGAGTGGACCATACTAACTATACGATTGTTTTACCTCACGTGATTTTACTCCGAGCCTTTGATAGGCGCTGGATTTTACTTACAATACTGAACTTAATACTATACAACAGCACTTACGTTTGGGTGTACTATAAGTATGGTGAACGTGCAAAACCTTTATTACAAATAGCAGTTTTATATACAAATACTGTAGGGCAGCATAATTTTCATGAGATGTTCATCAACAGCCCAACGTGAGTCGTTGGAGGAACATCCCAGCATTTATATGTTGGAAGGCCATTTTTATGGATACAGCCCAACGTGAGCGTTGGAGGAACATCCCAACACGAGTTGTTGGAAGACCCTTGTGGTGACATTTATACTTTTAACTACCTTATTGCGCATATTCATGATTGTCATTCTATTTTAGGCAGTGGGTTGTGAACACACAGGTTGCAAGTTTTGTATGGGCGGAACTTGGAACTGAGTGGATTTACAATGCCTTTGCTGTGTGAACATTTCTCATAGTATTTCAGATCATTTTATCACAAACTTATGAACTCACCAACCTTTGTGTTGACACTTTTTAGCATATTTATCTCAGGTCATAAGGCGATAGCATTTCATGGAGCTTTTGGGTCTCATGGCATACATTGGAGTCTAGTGTTTTTATCTATTACCATTCGACATGTTTTGTAAACCTTTATGTAATATCAAACTTTGGAATCTCATGTGTTGTAAACTTTAACTTATTTAATCGAATGGTAAACTCTTTAAAACGTCTCATTATAGAGGTCGTTTTCTTTATCCATACTTTGTGCTATGACGTCATACCCCAATGACACTATCGTTCCGCTGCGATATTTTGGGGGTGTGACATTCCATGTGGCTTCTTTAGATCACAAAACCTAAAGAACCTAATTACCCATTGATCGTAGTTTCCTGGAGTGAGCATTGGAGGTCTATCAAGTGATCCAGCCTCATGAATTGATTGTTGGCTGCTTAAAGCTTCACACATATTTGCAAACCAAGTGGGTTCCTTCATAGTGTTCCTTGATGGATGTTGATTGAAATCGTTTGTGTAGGGTTGAACTTGAAGACTTGGTGGTGGTTGAACCATTTGTGGTGGTGGAATTGCTCCAAGATGTGGAGTATGTTGTTGATTAAATTGTTGTTGATAAATTGCTTGTTGTTGATTCCATTGTTGATGTTGTGGACTTAGTTGTTGTTGTCGTTGAGTGTAAGTGTGAGGGAAATAGTTAGAGTATGATGGTTGTGACATTTTGAAAAAACTTGTGTTATAAAATGGATCTTTGTAGTCGAATGAACCTTTGTTGATGAAGTATCCTTAGGCGTAGAAATCACAATAAACCAAGTAGCACTTATGCGTAAAAACACCAAAGTTACGCGTAACAGCAAGAGTTACGCGTAGGTTTAGCTTACGCGTAAGCAGGGAAAAAGCACTAAAGTTATGCGTAAACAGTAAGTTAGGCGTAGAAAACTTAGACGTAGGATTACCTTATGCGTAAGACTAGGCTTAGGCGTAAGATGAATCTTATGCGTAGGATGTTCTACGCGTAAGCTTATGCTTATGCGTAAGTTTAGGGTTTTTAGCCCAAGTGATCTTTTACACTATCACAGTGCAAAAGATATCCCAAGTCGACGTATTTTCAGGCTTATCCAAGCAAGAAAACACGGAGTAAACCACGAAACTGAAGATCAAACCAAGGATAAAGTTACGCGTAAGTTTAGGGTTTTGATACGCGTAGCTTTACTCGTAAAAATGATTTTGCCCAAAGATGTTTCTAAACCAGTTTTTGTGTGATGAAATAGCTTCAATATCACCAAAAGAACACAAGAGTGTGAAATTTGATGATCCAAAGCATAAAAAACGGTTACGCGTAGGACGAAACCCACGAACAAAAACAAGCTCAAAAACGAATATCCACGCGTAAAGTTTGAAACTTTTTCCCAAAAACAGTTATTTTAACACCTTAAAACATTGAAAGGACAAGAATCTTGGATTAAAAAGTGTAAAAAACTTGTTTTTAAGCAAACCAAAGTATCTCGTACGTTTTACGCGTAGGACCGAAACCCACTTCAAAAACAATACGTTCACCCAACTAGTAGGCGATTGATACCACTGTTAGGTCACTAGTTTTACAGCACAAGCATCAAGAGAAGAGATAGAGAGGCGGATGAACAATAAACCAAACACACACACACGATATAATGATATGGTTATGCGTAGAGTGAGTGAAAGAGATAAATTGAACAACCAACCCTCAAGTGAGGGTTATACAAGAGTATTTATTGGAAGGAGAGCTAGGGCAACACTACCACTCCCTTCCTTTCCTTAATGGACATGGGCCTAAGCTCATGGGCCTTCTACATAAGCTTAAGGCTAATAACAAACATAAAGGCCATAATTAAGCTAACTATTACATATGAATCACTAACACTTGATTTAGGTTTAGGAGTGATTCCAGCAGCTATAGAATGGAATCATAATAGAGAATGGAATTTGTTAATACAAATAAATCGTAAAAGCGTTTATCCATATTTAGCGATCTCTTTGTGTTTTGTTGATAACAACTATAAAGTTATCATAAGTAAAATTATAAGGATACATGTTATTTTTGTAAAGCATTTACATATATAATCATTTGACATAAATTGTTGTAATAATTCATTTGGTGTAATAGTTTATTATGATGGTTAAAAACCATAACCCATGACCCATACCCATGGAGTATATCCATAACCCATGGAGCTAACCCATGACCCATTGACTAGATGCATTGCATCTTCTAGATACATTGTATCTATTTGGATACCCATGATCCAAAGTCCATGACCCATGACCCATGACCCATGATCCATGACCCATAACCCAAATAGGAGGACCGTCCTACGGATCCCCCAGTTTACACTGGACGGATCCATCATGTAAGGGATCCGCGGGATCCGGGAAACAGTAGTGATTTTTTGCCTATAAATAGTGAGCCATTTCTTCATTGTAACTCACCCCTCTTCTCAAAAACTATCTCATATATTACTTCTCTCTTCTAATCTCAGATCACTTGATCTATATAGTTGTTCTTCTTTCTTTTGTTGTGATTCTCATATAGGTCCTTCTCAAAGGCGAGATCACGAGATATTACAAGTTATCCAAGCAAGGGGTCCTTGATTGATTTGTTCCTCCACAAGATTTCTGTAGCAAGATCTTGTATTTCATATTTCACATAGTTGTTGTGTTGGTTTGGTCCTCCGTGTTAAGGACTCGGTATTTAGCTTTGTACCGGAAAAAGTGTAAGTGACGTTGTGAGGCTTCTCCGCCAATTTGAAGGAGCTTGTTGACATAGTGCTTGAACTCTTGAGTAGGTGACTCGGGGAGTGGAGTATGGCAAGGAAGGTGTCCTTGTAGCCGAACCACTATAAATCGGTTGTGTCATTTCTATCGTTTACTTGCTTTCATTACTTACATTACTTATTGCTTTACACTTTCTATCCATCCATAAGATTTCATATAATATCGAATCTAAAGTTTTTGAAACTAAATTAAAATCGGCAAAACTATTCAACCCCCCCCCCCTTCTAGTTTTCCACAATTGGCATCAAGAGCAAGGTTTACAAAAGTTTTAAAGTAAATCTTATTTTAAAAACTTTTCGATCACAATGGGTTCTGAAAACTATAAGTAAAGGCAATCTATGCAACGACCTCCACTACTTGAAACTAATGGTTTTATTTATTGGAAGAATAGATTCGAAACTTATGTGAAGTCAAAACATATTGATCTTTGGTACATCATTGTTGAAGGTGACTTTGAAGCCACTACAAAAGATGATAAAACCGGCAACTAAATAAACACACCTCATGATCAACTTTCCGATGATCAAAAGAAAAAGCTTTCCAAAAATAGTGAAGCGAAATGGTTTTATACAATGCTTTACCCAAAAAGGAATTCGAAAGAATTTCTATGATTAAAACCTCTAAAGAAATTTGGAATTCTTTAGTTGTAACTCATAAAGGAAATCAACATGTTAAAAACAATAAAATAGATTTATTTGTTCAACAATATGAATAATTTCAATATCGGATGAGGATACTATAGATAATTGTATTGCTAACTTTAATACTATAATTACATCATTACAAGTACTTGATGAGTCTTTTTCTAGTTGTAATCATGTCAGGAGATATCTGAGGGCACTTCCATCCAAGTGTAGATCAAAGGTAACTGATGCACGTACGAAGCGCATTCGGGGTCAAAGGAACTTCCTTTTCTTCGAGCAAGTTTTTCAGCCACCTAGGCAGTGAACCTAATCGTTGTAGTGTAGTATTTGGTAAGCCTCGGGGATTGATATCATTCTATAGGGGAATAGGAATGCTAGTAAGAAATGTATTACGCTAAGGTGCGGGTTGAGGATGATTCTTTTTTATCCATTTTTTTTTAGTTTTTTATAAAGCTAAGGTAAATATCTCGGGGCAATTGGTTGGGGGTGGTACTTCTACCGATTACTCTACTTATCTAACTATCTATTACTACGGGTAGCTATGTTTACTTGATGTGTGCTCGTATGATGATTAAAAATGTGTTTACCTAGATACTATTACTCCATAGTTATCTTTTATTGATGGTTGAATTGTCACACCTTATCTTAACGCGTTATGTTTTCTAAAGTCGTAGGGTGTGCCTATGCCCTAACTCTTTGAGGTTACCTTTGGGTTTAGCCTACGAAATCCACTAATTCATTCATAAGCCAACTTTAACAAAAATTATTCAAGCATTAAACACAACGAAAGCCTAGTTGCACTCCTAAGCCAATTACAATTAAGATAAGAGACAACCTAACAATAATTAATAACTAGGTTTCATAGATCTAAGCAAACACACAAGAAATTTAGCTAGACATGTTAAACAAGCAAGCATATACACAATAAATGGAAGACATAATCATACTTTGGATTAAAACACTTATCTTGAAATGTAAAATAGGGTTTGGGACCCTAAGATACTGTCCAAGTCGGACTACAAACGTTTAGGGTTTTTACTCCAAAAGTATACTTCTATAAATGCAGAAAAATCGAATTCTATATATAGATTTACAAGTGCGACGGCGTCGCCTTATAGGTGGGACGCCGTCTGATCGCCGTCAATAGGGTTTTCATCTTGGCCAAGTCATCGATGGGACGGCGTCACCTTAGAGTTGTGACGCCATCAGTCTTTAAGTGGGATATGGTTATGATTCTGGATCTGGGCCGTCTGAGATGAAAAGTCTGAGTGACGCCCTTCTTCTTCAAAGCCTGACGCCGTCAGGTTGTATGAGCAAAAATTCCACTAAGCCGTCTGGTGCCTGTTTTTATCAAGTCTGTATAGAGGGACGGCGTCACCCTTTGATTTGGACGCCGTCAGGTTTAATTTGAGCAGCTTGAGTGGCTTCGATCTTGACTTTGCCATTTTCTTCATGTATTCACTCCTTTTCGTCCAAATATGCATCATTCTAGCATTTTGCTTCCAAGAGACCTAAAAAGTGAAAAGGAAAGAAATTAAGCAGTAACGTATATAAAAGTGGTTGATTAAGGGCTTAAATGACCCCTTAAAAGTGTACGTTTTAAATCCTTATCAAATATCCCTACACTTGGTATTTGCTTGTCCTCAAGCAAATGTGCTTTTGGCCAATCAATTTATAAGTTAGGGGGAATGAAGCATGGGTTTAGAATAATTTATAACAAGTAAAAGCACCGCAATAGTCATAACAAGAACGGAAGTTATATACTAGCACCTCAAAAGGGGTGTTTGGATTCTCTCATCTCTCGGGTTTATATAGAATATATTAAATGGAAATAGAAGTTAAACACTCATTACCTGGCATAGTACATAGATTACCATAGGCTTGAGACTAGATCAAATCTCCACCGCTTTAGCGTAAGCACCTAGGAACAACTATCTAAGAGGTCTTTGCAAGGGTTATAACGTTAGGCTTACGGTAGGGAAACAAAGGGTTTGTTGGATAGGCGATTTAGTGGTGGCAAGTCAAAAATCTTATGTTACAAGTATGAAAAGCGTGGTGTTGCTAAGCCAAGACTCGACTCACTAACTCTAGATAACTTGAAACAAACAAACATAAATTTAAAGACATCAACATAAAGATAGATGTAGGATGGTAGCCCGTATGTTTTTCTTCATCTTTTTTTTTTTTTTTTTTTTTTTTTTTTTTTTTTTTTTTTGCATACATTTTTACTCTGCCATCCTCTATGATAACATCAAAATATAAGGGATTTATAGTAGCATCCCTACACTTGAGTTTTTATTTCTCTAACACTAATTGTCTCGATTTGAAAAGATCAAAACACTTTGAGTATTTAATTACGTAGACAAAGGGAATTTGAATTTAACGTTCTTTCCCGTTACTCCATAAAATATTAATTTTACCCATGAGTCCCAATCATCCTAAAACTGTGCACAAAATATATGACTCGACTTAGCAACCATGCAAGTAACTAGATAATTGAACTAAGGGTTTAGTAATGATAACAATAATGCACTAAAGGTGAGTGCATACAAGGTAGGGTAAGGCGATTTGGGTGTACATTTGGGGGTGGATTGTAAATAATGCTCTTCATTGATATTCCAGAAAACCGAAACATCATGAGAACCGCGACAAGGATAGGCTCTGAGGGGTTAACTAGGGGTATCGTGTACTAAAGATGAGTACATCGCAAGGGTGTGGGGTAATTACTCTACCGATGTGGAAGAAGTAATTATAATACAAGTTTCAAACAAGGGTTATCCTAATTCCTCTTATCACTTAGTTATTTCTAACTACACAAGTGTAGCCTCACTAGCGATCTCGGAATGCATCACAAAACAAGTTCTAGAATATATAAAACTACTGGTCCACTCTCTAAGCATTAAAGGTGAATGCTTTTATTCCTAAAGATCTAGGGGCGAACCTCATATTTTTTGGGTGGAATTTGAGTGGTAAACGGTTTTTGTGCTAGTCATATAACTCCTATCCATGAGACGCTTTATTAAGACTAAAGTTTTTGCTCGTACATGTTATAAAAAAATTAAATTTGGTGCTAAAATTGCCCTAACAAATATTTCTCATAGTTTATTACACAATTTACTAAGGACAAGACAAATGATCAAGGACAAGAATAGTTTCTAAGTTCCCGTTTTATTCTCCATCCCTACACTTAAACTGAACATTGTCCCCAATGTTCCCCGAAAGTATCAAAGTTATGATAAAGGAAGGTAATTAAGAGAGAAAGAAACTAGTACTCCCTTGATTAGCTTGGTAGGATCCGTGTGAAGTTGCGGTTAAATTGTTTCCCAAGAAGAATGCATAAGTGATAAGCTCCATCCAATGTTGTATTTCTTCTTCTTGCCAAATATAACCTGCACACTTTAAGAAAACAAATGAAACATTCGCGTAAAATCGGTGGTAAAACTATATATGACACAACTACACTAAGATATAATGCTTGTGGAATGGATGTTTGCAGTTTTTCTAGAAAATTAAGACCTGAGAATTTCCAAAAATTTATAAATAGCACAGAAAACGAAAAAATTGTATAAGCTGTTTCTGCTTGACCTGACGTCATCAGGCTTTAATCCTGACGCCGTCAGGTTTTCATGGCAGAAACTGGTCTACTGCATTTTCCTGGAAAAATTACATCTTTAAAACCTGGAAAAATTCCTGCAAAACATCCATTATGACTCGATACAAGCATTTGACTCTAACAAACACACATATATATCAATTTCACTAATTGTAATTCTCATGTTCACGTTCTTCAAAAATGTATGTAATCTTCCCTACACTTATCTTTTTGTAAAATACCTTTATATGTAATTAAGACGAGGTTAAAGACAAAATAAAGTATTTTCACAAAATTAAACATGAAAATAAACAACAATGAAAAAGATTTATGACACAAAAACAAGCAAACAATTAATCATGGGTTGCCTCCCACAAAGTGCTTTTCTTTTTTTTATGAGTCTTGTAGCTAGACTCGAAGTCGTGCTCCTACGTGACTTCCTTACCGTCATCTTCTTTTTCATGACGATCTCTATTGGGGTTTTCCATGGTATAGTTATGCCCTATCGTGCATCTTTCTAAGAAGTCATCTCCCACCAATTGGTTCTATATTCCGGTCCTAATTTCAAACAATCCTTATAGAACCCAAAAATCTTATTCATTACATAATCTACTCCTTTCTCCTTATCATTCTCATTCCTATAGTAGACCGATAGCTTAAGTTCCTTTTCATCATTGGATAGTGATGAGAATTTCTCAATCTTTAATGGCATTTGGTAAGCTATGTCATCGGTCTCATCCTTGAATCTTACTATTCCTAAAGACGGATCATAATTCATCCCGGTGTTTTCTATGAATGGCTTTCCTAGAACTACATGGGATAAGCTAGGATATATGGTCGTACTAATATCCTCCACAATCACGAAATCCGAAAGGTACGTGAAACTACCTACATAGACGGGAAATCCCATAACTCTACCAAAGAAATTACAACTAACTCTAGGATCATCGGGGTCTTGCCTATTTGGGATAGGTTTCTTCATCACCCAATTATAGTATGTGCTAGTCATGATGTTTATTGGGGACTTGCGATCAATGTAGGCTTTTGCCATGAAAAGATGTCCTATGCAACAAGGTATGTTGAGATTTCTAGGATTTCCAAGGATGATTCGTGGGCTTCTCCTAAAATACATGTGACGAAGGTCGCGTACTAGGTGTAGGTGGCATGAAAGCTCTTCTTCTGTAGGAAACTTATTGAAGTATTCACCACCTACTTCGTCTAGTTCGTTGGTCGATTCTTCCTTAGGAGTTTCACTAACCTCAAGCATAGTCTCATGGCTCGCTTCATCACTATTCCTATTTGGTTTTACTAAGGTGATGGCATTGACGAATTGAACATGCTTGGATGAAGAGGGATCCCTAACTTCGAAGTACTTACTTGGGTCCTTAATTTTCACACCGAAAGCTTCGGGAGAATGAGTCGAGATGGCATTAACCTTTTTGGTGGTCCTCCTATCACTATTGGTCATGGCTTTCAAAAGGTTATCTATCTTTCTTATCCATCTCGGCTTGTTGTTGGTTAAAGCGGTCCAAAAGCTTGGCTATTTGAGCTTCTTGAGATGTAACTAGGTGTTGCAACATTCCTTCTATGCTTTGTTGACTAGGGTCGTGGGAATGGGACCATGGGGAATCATTAGAGGTGAATTCTTTGGTTTGTCCCCAGTTATAGTCGGTTTTGCCCCTCCATGCTTCTCGGGCATCATTGAAAGTCCTAGGTCCGGGTGTTGTGGGGAATATTCCTCCCATTCCATTGGTATGTGAGGATACGTAGTCCACAGAAGCTTGTTCGGCGAGTCTTGTACAAGTACGAGTGTCATGGGTACCACTACATAGCTCACACAAGGAAGAGAATTTGTTCACTTGGCGTGAAGACTTAGGATTCTTGTAGGAGCTCATTAGGAATTTGACTTGATCTTCAAGTTCGAGCATCCTACGATTGGAAGTTTGTGAGTCAATAGGAGGCAAGGAGATTGCCTTGATGGTTTTGGGCAACTCACGGGGGTCATTCCAACTTTCGTTGTCATAGAGGGCAAGGTCCTCTATTGTACCCCAAGATTCTTCCGCGGTGAGTTTACTAAGTTTGCCACCAGCCGCTTGGTCGATGGTTTGCCTAGTTGAGAAGTTGACATGATCGTAAAAGATTTGGACTTGAAGCCAAAGATCGATGCCGTGATGAGGGACTTTATGGAGTAAGTCCTTGAATCGAGTCCATGCCTCGTAGAGAATTTCGCCTTGATGTTTTTGGAACATCAAGATGTCATTCCTAAGCTTGGTATTTCTCTCCGGTGGGAAAAATTGGCCGAGGAAACGAGTGGTGAGATCATCCCAACTTGAGATGGATCCGGCGGGAAGTCGCTCAAGTCAATTACTAGCTTGGTCTTGTAGAGATAATTGGAAAAGACTCAAGTGCGTGGTCTTCCGTGTGGTAGCATCAAGGTCGATGGAATCAACGATTTCAAGAAAGTCCTTGGGATGTTGATTAGGATCTTTTGAACGAAGTCCATGGAATGCACATCCGTTTTGCACCAACCGGATGGTGTCGGATCGCAGGGCCGTAGTTTGACCTTAATCGGGGAGCTCAATGGTGTTCCTATAGCCTTGATGGCTCAGTCTAGAGTATTCACCAAGAGTACGGCCTCTTGGCAGGTCAATTGGTGGTGGGTCGATGGGAAGTGGTTGATGTGGTGGTGGGTTATCACCTTCCATGATGAAAAGTGATGGGATTACTAACAAAGTCAAAAAGAAGGGGGATAGACTACAAGGAAGCTAAAATGAGAAAAAATCTTACTTGATAGGAGTCAAGCAAGGGAACCTAAACGAGATAAAGATCTAAATATCTATTCTATTCCCCGGCAGCGTCGCTAAAAACTTGATGCACGTACGAAGCGCGTTCGGAGTCAAAGGAACTTCCTTTTCTTCGAGCAAGTTTTTCAACCACCTAGGCAGTGAACCTAATCGTTGTAGTGTAGTATTGGGTAAGCCTCGGGGATTGATATCATTCTATAGGGGAATAGGAATGCTAGCAAGAAATGTATTACGCTAAGGTGGGGGTTGAGGATGATTCTTTTTTATCTTTTTTTTTGCTTTTTTATAAATCTAAGGTAAATATCTCGGGGCAATTGGTCGGGGGTGGTACTTCTACCGATTACTCTACTTATATAATTATATATTACTATGGGTAGCTATGTCTATTTTATGTGTGCTCGTATGATGATTAAAACTGTGTTTACCTAGATACTATTACTCCATAGTTATCTTTTATTGATGGTTGAATTGTCACACCTTATCTTAACGCGTTGTGTTTTCTAAAGTCGTAGGGTGTACCTAAGCCCTAACTCTTTGAGGTTACCTTTGGGTTTAGCCTACGAAACCTACTAATTCATTCATAAGCCAACTTTCACAAAGATTATTCAGGCATTAAACACAACGAAAGCCTAGTTGCACTCCTAACCCAATTACAATTAAGATAAGAGACAACCTAACAATAATTAATAACTAGGTTTCATAGATCTAAGCAAACACATAAGAAATTTAGCTAGACATGTTAAACTAGCAAGCATACACACAATCAATGGAAGACATAATGATACGTTGGATTAAAACACTTATCTTGATATGTAAAATAGGGTTTGGGACCCTAAGATACTGTCCAATTCGGACTACAAACGTTTAGGGTTTTTACTCCAAAAGTCTACCTCTATAAATGCAGAAAAATCGAATTATATACAAACGTTTAAGGTTTTTACTCCAAAAGTCTACCCTAAGATCCTTATAGTTGGGACGCCGTCAGATCGCCGTCATTAGGGTTTTCATCTTGGCCAAGTCATCGACGGGACGGCGTCACCTTAGAGTTGTGACGCCATCAGTCTTCAAGTGGGACGTCGTCATGATTCTAGATTTGGGCCGTCTGAGATGAAAAGTCTGAGTGACGCCCTTCTTCTTTAAAGCGTGACGCCGTCAGGTTGTGTGAGTAAAAATTCCACTGAGCCATCTGGTGCATGGTTTTATCAAGTCTGTATAGAGGGACGGCGTCGCCCTTTGATTGGGACGCCGTCAGGTTCAATTTGAGCAGCTTGAGTGGCTTCGATCTTGACTTTGCCATTTTCTTCATGTATTCACTCCTTTTCATCCAAATGTGCATCATTTCAGCATTTTGCTTCCAAGAGACCTAAAAAGTGAAAAGGAACGAAATTAAGCAGTAACGGATATAAAATTGGTCGATTAAGGGATTAAATGACCCCTTAAAAGTGTACGTTTTAAATCCTTATCAGTAACGGCCATCGAAGAATCAAAAGACTTATCAATGCTCCCGTGGCTAGATTAGAGTCTATAAGAATACTTTGATGGACCTATGCTCCCGTGGACCCTTAAAATATCTATGCTCCCATGGCTAGATTAGAGTCTATAAGAATACTTCTTGCTTATGCTTGTGCTAATGATCTTAAGCTTTTTCAAATGCATGTTAAAAGTGCTTTCTAAATGGCTTTATTAATGAAGAAGTCTATGTAGCTCAACCTCTGGGCTTTATCGATTTCGAAAAACCTAAACACGTGTATAAATTAAAGAAAGCTCTTTACGGTCTTAACAAGCCCCAAAAGCTTGGTATGATAGACTCAAATCATTTTTAATCAAAAGCAACTACACCATGGGGTTAGTTGATAATACACTTTTCACTAAGAAAAACGAATCACATATAATTATTGTTCAAATATATGTGGACGATATTATATTCGGATCGACTTGTCAAGACATGTGTGATGATTTCTCAAAAATCATGCATGATGAGTTTGAAATGAGTATGATGGGAGAACTAAGTTTCTTTCTCGGTCTTCAAATCAAACAACTAGAAGATGGTATCTTCTTTAATCAATCCAAATCCACAAAAGAAATGTTAAAGAAATTTGGTTTAGAAGAGTCAAAACCCATAAGAACACCAATGCCATCCGATACTAAACAAACAAAAGATGAGGATGGTGAATCCGTTGATAACACAAAATACCGTGGCATGATTCGTAGTCTTCTCTATCTTACGGCTAGTCTGCCGGATATCATGTTTAGTGTTTGTCTGTGTGCTAGGTTTCAAGAGGACCCTAAAACATCACATCTAGAAGCTTTAAAAATAATTTGATACATTAAGGGTACGACTCAATTGAGATTATGGTATCCTAAGGGAAAGGGAGTAGAAACTATTGTATATGCGGATTCTGACCATACAGGTGATTATGTTGACCGAAAGAGTACAAGTGGTGTATGTACCTTTATGGGATGTTGTTTAACATCTTGGTTTTCGAAGAAGCACACGGCATTGGCCATATCAACAACCGAAGCCGAATATGTCTCCGTCGGCAGAGTATGCCTACAAGCACTATGTATGAAACAAGCGTTAGTTGACTACGACATTCATCTAAGTGACATAGCCATTTTATGCGACAACCAAGGTGCTATTGATTTAAGCAAGAATCCGGTGTTACACTCTTGCACCAAGCATATAGAGATCCGTCATCACTTCTTAAGAGACAATGTTCAAAAGGGGAACATTTCTATTGAGAAGGTAGCATCCGAAGATAACATAGCCGACGTCCTCACCAAACCGTTGAAGTGGGAACAATTCAACTTACTTCCTCTTGGTCTTGGGCTCATGGAACAATCGTCGTAATTTGTTTCTCAACTCTACAAGGTACGTAAACATTAGCCTTCCCTATTTTTTAAGTCTAGGATATCTATTTCACATACAACTCACAAACAATATGGGGATTTTCAAAACTCAAAATATATTGTCTTGTACCCTTTCAAAACTGACAACTTTTTGTTTTCAAGAAACATTTTGAAATGTTTTCTAAAAGGATACTTCTCCCCGTATCATTTTTCTAACACTATTCTCACGTCTAGGACAAACCTTTTTCATTATTAATACAAAGTAAAAACCCGTTTTCATTGCATCTCATGTCTTTTGAATGCTAAAGGGAACACATAACTAATATGTGTTTTCGGGTACATTCATTCAAGCAACAATGAACTAAGGAGCACTCGGGTTATCTCACATAATAATATACTTTTTCACTTCAGTTTATTTTCGTTTTCTTTTTAGGAGTCGAGATAACCGCAACTCCAAATGGTTTGCATATAGGCATACACTAGGCACAAATGTTTCTAAAAGAAAATTTTGAGTTGCCTGAGTCACCAGTACCACGGATCCCAGTATTAACGCTGGACGGTTCCTTAAAGGAACGGATCCG
The DNA here is from genome assembly GCA_019973895.1 of Chrysanthemum seticuspe. Lineage (NCBI taxonomy): Eukaryota > Viridiplantae > Streptophyta > Magnoliopsida > Asterales > Asteraceae > Chrysanthemum > Chrysanthemum seticuspe. Next base: position 159,586,255 of record BPTQ01000008.1, on the reverse strand, counting down.
TGGGAACTGTGTGACAGAAGCTGAATTTCTCTTCTATTTTTCTCACTTTGGCTATAAACCTTCATATTTTTATCATTTTACCTCTTTCACTAATGAGTATGTTACTTAATGCTTGTGTTCTCATGATCACATGCCTTAAATTCATATCTAATCATTAGATTTTAGTCCATAATTTGCGTCTAGTATTCATTACAATACACTATTTTCTCTATAAATATGGTTCCCAAAATGCTTGCATATCCATCACTCTCAACCTCACAAACAATCATCATCATGTCATCCAACGTTGATAAATCACCTAGTGCAAACAATCCTCTTCAGAAATCCAAAACTTCATCCTACCACCTTCTGTAGTGCCACCACCCAAATCTAGAAAAATCGCACGGATTATCATCAGGCCTTGTTGTTTAGCCAAATCATTGTCAAAAAATTCATCACCAACTACTCATTCACCACTAAATGATTCCATAGTAGCAACTCCATCATCACCAACAAGCACATCACCACCATCACCTATCAAATCTCCACCTAAGATCACCCTATCGGAACTCCTTAAGACTCCGAAAACATTCCCACTACCCATGTCTAATTCACCACACACATCACTTCAACAAACTTCCAACTTAAACCCAAAAGAACAAGTCTTTTTAACACCACCCACATCTCCAAACACACTTTACAAAGATGTTGCAACTTCACCACCTTTAGCTCCCATTATCTTACAGCAACATCTAGGTTCTTATATTCCACCACTTACCAACATAATGGATTTTGTTCCATATTTTCCAGCTTTTCCACCACATATTCCGCCCTCCACAAATCAAACTTACCCGAAAACCATCCACACACAATACCCATATCATTTACATTGTGAACATTGTCAATCCACTAGGGAACTTGCAATGGAAATTAGGGACGAGATGCGATTCATACTTAACCACATCCTTGATCACATCAACATCATCACTCACTAAAACTTCCATAATTAACCTTATGCAAGCATGGAAGAAATGATATTTCTATTTTCTCTATTTTTTTCTTTTGAGTCATTTTAAAGAACAAACATTGTTCTTAGTTTTTACATATTTGTATGTGGCCTATATACCACTACACTTAATCTTTTTATTACAAGGCTTTGTTTACATATCTTGGCTCTCCGTCTTGTTTCTCGTCAATTACAAGATTATATGGCATGTTACTACTAACTTTTTCTTTGTAGGTTTCATTTTTTTCTCACTTGACGCCCTATTCTAGAAGGAGCCACCGTCAAGGGGGAGTTAGTGCTTCGTGGAATATACTATTTTTTTCCACACTTTATTTCATCGTTAGGTTCGCTTTTTGTTTCGGCAAAAAGAGGGAGAAGAAGTAAAACTTATGCTTTCAAACAAACATCTAATCTTAAGTTTTACTCATCATAACATTATGTTTTGTTATCAATAAAAAGGGGGAGATTGTTAATACAAATAAATCGTAAAAACGTTTATTTATATTTAGCGATCTCTTTGTGTTTTGTTGATAACAAATATAAAGTTATCATAAGTAAAATTATAAGGATACATGTTATTTGTAAAGCATTTACATATATAATCATTTGACATAAATTGTTGTAATAATTCATTTGGTGTAACAGTTTATTAGGATGGGTAAAAACCATAACCCATGACCCATAACCATGGAGCATATCCATAACCCATGGTGCTAACCTATGACCCATTGACTAGATGCATTGCATCTTCTAGATACATTGTATCTATTTGGATACCCATGATCCAAAGTCCATGACCCATGATCCATGACCCATAACCCAAATAGGAGGACCGTCCTACGAATCCCCCAATTTACATTGGTCGGATCCCTCATGTAAGGGATCCGCGGGATCCGGGGAACAGTAGTGATTTTTTGCCTATAAATAGTGAGCCATTTCTTCATTGTAACTCACCCCTCTTCTCACAAACTCTCTCTTATATTACTTCTCTCTTATAATCTCAGATCACTTGATCTATATAGTTGTTCTTCTTTCTTTTGTTGTGATTCTCATATAGGTCTTTCTCAAAGGCGAAATCACGAGATACTACAAGTCATCCAAGAAAGGGGTCCTTGATTGATTTGTTCCTCCACAAGATTTATGTGGCAAGATCTTGTATTTCATATTTCGCATAGTTGTTGTGTTATAGTTGTGTTGGTTTGGTCCTCCGTGTTAAGGACTCGGTATTTAGCTTTGTACCGGAAAAAGTGTAAGCGTTGTTGTGAGGCTTCTCCGCCAATTTGAAGGAGCTTGTTGACATAGTGCTTGAACTCTCGAGTAGGTGACTCAGGGAGTGGAGTAGGGCAAGGAAGGTGTCCTTGTAGCCGAACCACTATAAATCGGTTGTGTCATTTCTATCCTTTACTTGCTTTCATTACTTACATTACTTATTGCTTTACACTTTCTATCCATCCATACGATTTCACGTAATATCGAATCTAAAGTTTTTGAAACTAATTTAAAATCGGCAAAACTATTCAACCCCCCCCCCCACCCCTTTTATAGTTTTCCATAGAATTGTAGAGAAAGTGAATCACGTTTGAGAAAGAATAACGATTCTACTATTTGGTACAAATAAAGAATGCGTGTGATATAGAGCATTCTCTTGTTTGGTTATTTTATATATATATGAATAAAAATGAATTTTATCATTTAAAGTTTCCTTTTAAACATTCGATTACCTAAATCATCATTAAAATAATATGATTTTTAAATATATGCTAACCTTCTATCGCAAAAGCGATATTGGAAGATCTTTTGTTTGGTGCAATTCGTAATAATGTGCACAATTGAAAATTAATTCTAATAATATTTATTAATAATGTGCACAATTGAAAATTAATCCCAAACATTAAAAAAAAAAAAAAAAAAAAAAAAAAAAAAAGGTATTAGCATTTGAATAACTGGTTTTATCAGAAAAAGTTAAAATACAAACGTTAATATGAAGATTTAATATCAACCTATCAACTTTTGTATTTCAAAAAAAAAAAAAAAAAGACACATTTGAAGACTATAATTGAAATCAACTTTTTTATTATACGAAAGAAATCAACCATAAAATGCCTTCCCTTTTGTTCACCAATTATCTCCTTTTTTCACAATTTTAAAAGAATGCGGAGAATGGAAAGAAAATCAAAATAATGATTCACCGATTCCATTCTCAACACAAACAAACACGAGAATGCTTCTCCATTCCATTTCTCACTTTTCCATTGCATCATACCAAACGTCCCCTAAAAGTATAACCTATAAAAATTAAGACTCACAACATTTTATGTCAAGTTAAAAAGAGAAGAACAAGATATCATGTCACAATTCTCAATTTCCGGTCATTTTGCAAACTTTGAAATTTTTACTATTCATCTCGGGAATTTACTATTCATCGGTTACTATTCATCATTTTACTATTCATTGTTTTTAGGTCGATTTGATATTTTGAGAGGTTATTTCAAAATTTTACTATTCACAAAACACTATTCATTCCCGGAGAAAAAATTATATTTATGATTTTTATTCATCATTTTTCGTAAACTAGGTTTACGAGTATCTAATTCGCGTAACCGTGAGGGTTAAGCTGCATATTCATGGAACATCATTAAGGACATTTCATATAGACTAGAGTTAGTCTACATATCATCCGTAACATCATTTTCATATTAGTTCATGCATGGGTTTGCATATTTCAGTAACGTTTATTTTTCTTATTAAATAAACGCTATCGTACGATCATTTATTTTGAAAAATTGATCCGACACTTCCGACAATTGTCCAGATATATTTTTATACTCATTTTAAGACTATAAAAATTGTATTATTAGTTTACACAATGTTTTGAAATTATTTTGGTATATAAATTGTTATATATATATATTTACGACGGTTTTCGTAAATTCTATTCGATAATTATTATTTCACTCAATACTTGTGAGAAATGCATTTTTATAATTTTTATGACTTCGATATATTTTATTTTGTTTCGTTAAAATCGATTTCTAGCTAACGCTACGCTAAATAATTAATTATATGTACCAAATATACATTATACATAACTTTAACTACATTTAATCATCAAAAATACACCTCATCCCCCCCCCCCATTTTAATCTTTCCGACCAAACCACCCTTGTCATCCTTTTTATTAATATTTTGAAGCTAGAAAAATGTACACATAATCACTTTGACTAGATATTTGCATAATACAAGAGTTGTACAAAATTGAAACACATGCATAACACATACTAAAAGGTGAAACAAGCAAAAATCCTCTCCTTTATTCTTCTTGATGGTCGGCGAAAGCATGAAACCAAAGGAGAAACCATAAGATTTTCAAGATCAAGTATTAATCAAGTTCTATTAATAATCTAGTTAGGTTTTTGAAATAAAAACCTCAAGATTATTAGGTTTTCTAGCTAAAAAAATCATCATACTACTAGTAAGCTTCTCATGATTTTTACTACTCTTTTATAATCTTACTTGAGCTATTTTATCATTCTAGTACAAAGATATGCAAGTATTATATGTATTCATACCACTTTTACTTGTTTTTAATACTTATTATTAGTATAAACTATCCTATAATTATTCCCATGAACTCTATCATTTTTGGAGAAGTTTAGGAACTCATGACACCCTAAGAAGGTTTATGGTAGGTTTAGAATAGTTTTGGTGTTGATTGGAAGGGTTTAGAACAAGTATTACACTAGAAAAATCACTTTCGACAACATAAAATTAACAGCTGTAACGTTTTGTAAAATCTGGAAATTTCAGTAGGCTGGGGATTATTTTGGTCTAGATATTCAGAAAATAGATTTAAAAAAGAAACCGTGGTCGCTTGAACGGGTTAAAACGGGTTTATAACGAAGAAGTTACGCTATTTTCAAGTTTAACGACGAAAACTATTTGCTGAAAATATACTTGCTGTCAAGGGTTTTTCAAAGGTCAAAAACGAGTTGTAAACCTAAACTAGAATAGTCGACTTATCAAAAATATATTAATACATACTATCATGATTCCGAGTATATAAAGAACGTAGAAAACGGACCTATAACGCTAAAGATATACATATTTGAAATACGACGATCACAACTATTTTCTTCAGCACTAACACTTAAATATTTTTCTAAGTGTTAAAACATTCTTTTCGGGTACCCATGTTTGGAGCCGTTTTTCTCAATGATCGAGTTGGTTTTGGTAAAATAGTATCTCTGAGTAAAAGTTAGTTCACCTGGTCTATTTTCCAAAATGTCCAGCCGTTCGTCAAACGGATTTATAACGAGTAACTTATGACCTCTCAAACTTTCCCGAAAACTGCCCAGAAACTGCATTTTTAGCCCGACTACCTCACTTCACCATCATTTTTATCTAGGATCGAGACTTGTATGGAGAAAAGTTCAGTGTTACGACTTTTAGATAATGTTACAAGCTTTCTAAAACCATTGGGTTTATTTCCTAACACTCGATATTTACCGATTTACGACTAGCTTTCCGAGGCTACTTAGTCATTTTCACGAATTATCAAAGTACACTGTTTTACTACGAAAAGCTATAATTTCTTGATAAATCACTAAACGACTATCGTATGATGTTGTTTCAACGTAAATACTTGTAAATTATTTTATAACATGACGAGATGTCATAAACGTATATTTCGACGATAAACTTTATTTTAAAAAATGTACTAGTGGTATGGATATCATATGAATTCGCATGCACGACATTGTTTCATGACTTACATTAGAACACATCATTCATATTAGGTTGCAGATAGAGATCGCACCTCATTTCAGTGTATCTACTTTTGTCATCATAATCATTGCATTAGGTGAGTTCGTAGCCCCACTTTTACTCATTTAATTGTTTTATAAACTCTTTGGGGGAGATACATGCTCAACTACTTGCTTTTACTTTACACTTAAATGAACTTAAATAACTCTTGTTTCACTACTTATGCTAGTAAGTAGATTATGCCAAAACTAAATTGATCACTATGTTATGAACACTATTATTTGAACCTTTCGACATATATATTTGAACTCTTTTAAATTGATTTGGACCTTTTAACATATATTCGAACACTTTGAACTTGATTTGAACCTTTTGACATATAGTTGAACTCTTTTAACTTGTACAAGGACTCTTTTGATATATTTTGAACTTGTTTGACGTGATTTTGAGCTCTTTGACTGTTTTGAACTTTTGAACTCGACTTAAACTCTTGAACTTAATTACAAACTTATGACTTGTTTGAACTTATTGAACCGTACGTGCTATGACCTAAAATTCTCGCCTTATTGGTGGAGTGTGCAAAGTCTCCCTATGTAAACGGAGCAATACCAATTCTCGCCTTATTGGTGGAGTGTGCAAATTATCCCATGTTCGGAGTGTTCTTAATTGTATATAATAGTTGTATGATGTACCTGTTGGAATTACTCCTAAACCTAAATCAAGTGTTAGTAATTCATATGTAATAGTTAGCTTAATTATGGCCTTTATGTTTATTATTAGCCTTAAGCTTATGTAGAGGGCCCATGAGCTTAGGCCCAAGCCCATTAAGGAAAGGATGGGAACTAGGAGTGTTGCCCTAGCTTCCCTCCTATAAATACTCTTGTATAACCCTCACTTGATGGTTGGTTGTTCAATTTATTTCTTTCACACATATCCTACGCCTAAACTGTATCATTATCGTGTGTGTGTGTGTTGGTTTATTGTTCAATCGCGTCTATCTCTTTCTATTAAGCTTGTGTTGTAAAACTAGTGACCTTACAGTGGTATCAATCGCCAACTAGTTGGGTGAATCGTTATTGCTTTTGAACTGGGTTTTGGTCCTACGCGTAAGGCTAACGTGATACTTTGGTTCTCTTAAAAACACGTTTTTTACACTTTTAATCCAAGATTCTTGTACTTTCAATGTTTTAAGGTGTTAAAATAACTGTTTTTGGAAAAAAGTTTCAAACTTTATGCGTGGATCATTGTTTTTAAACTAGTTTTTGTACGAAGGGTTTCATCCTACGCGTAACAGTTTTAGAAGTTTTGGTTCATCAAGTTTCACACTTTTGTGTTATTTTGGTGATATTGAAGCTATCTCATCACAAAAATCTGGTTTAGACACATCTTTGATCTTCAAAACCCTAATCTTACGCGTAACTTTATCCGTGGTTTGATCTTCAGTTTCGTGGTTTACTCCGTGTTTTCTTGCTTGGATAAGCCTGAAAATACGTCGACTTTGGATATCTTTTGCACTGTGATAGTGTAAAAGATCACTTGGGATAAAACCCTAAACTTACGCATAAGCATAAGCTTAGGCGTAGAAAATCCTACGCATAAGATTCATCTTACGCCTAAGCCTAGTCTTACGCATAAGGTAATCCTACGCCTAACTTTGTGTCTACGCATAACTTTAGTGTCTTTTCCCTACTTACGCGTAAGCTAAACCTACGCGTAACTCTTGATTGTTACGCGTAACTTTGGTGTTTTTACGCATAAGTGCTACTTGGTTTATTGTGATTTCTACGCCTAAGGATACTTCATCAACAAAGGTTCATTCGACTACAAAGATCCATTTTTACCAACACAAGTTTTCAACATGTCACAACCACCATACTCTAACTATTTCCCTTACACTTATTCTCAACGACAACAACAACTAAGTCCACAACATCAACAATGGAATCAACAACAAGCAATTTATCAACAACAATTTAATCAACAACATACTCCACAACTTGGAGCAATTCCTCCACCACAAATGGTTCAAACACCACCCAGTCTTCAAGTTCAACCCTACACAAATGAATTCAATCAATATCCATCAAGGAACACTATGAAGGAACCCACTTGGTTTGCAAAGATGTGTGAAGCTTTAAGCAGCCAACAATCAATTCATGAGGCTGGATCACTTGATAGACCTCCAATGCTCACTCCAGGAAACTACGATCAATGGGTAATTAGATTCTTTAGGTTTTGTGATCTGAAGAAGCCACATGGAAAGTTCTTAAAGAAGGTTATCTTGGAAGGTCCATTTCAGATGCCTACTGTCATTGTACCCGGAGATCCAAATGCTAATCCACCAAGAGATGAACAATCAAACATTGCTACTGTTGCAGACTTGAATCCAGAAGAACTTCTACACTATGAAGCTGATGAGCTTGCAATGCAATATATCCTTCTAGGATTACCAAACCCAATTCTTCGAAGTGTTGATGCTCAAAAGACTGCAAAGAAAATGTGGGAACACATTCATCTACTTATGGAAGGATCTGCACTCAATCAGGAGGATATGGAATCCAAAATTTACTTGGCTTATGAACACTTCTTGATTGAACCTGGAGAGACACTAGAGTCTTATCATCATCGATTCTCAGACATCATAAATGATTTGGATAAACACAACATCATCATGCCAAGAATTGCAGTTAATACTAAGTTCCTGAGTAGTCTTGGTCCTGAATGGGAGAAGTATGTCATTTTTCTCCGTCAAGCGAAGAACATGCATCATTCTACATACAGATTGTTGTACGATTACTTGAAGCCCCATCAAAAGGAAGTTGATAAGGAAAGGATTCTCCGTGCTTAAATTGCTTCAGCTTCACATCCGGAAAATCAACAACTTGCCTTGTATGCTCAAAACAGTTATCCTCCTCAACCAGCAACTCAACCAACTGCCAATATCACACCAAATGATCAATCACAGCAATCTCAACATAATCAATTGGTTCCTTACAACAACAACAATGATCAGGCACTTTATAGTTGTATGACTACTTGAAGCCCATGAAAAGGAATTTGATAGGGAAAGGATTCTCCGTGCTCAAATTGCTTCAACGACAACTCCGGAAAATCAACAACTTGCCTTGTATGCTCAAAAAAATTATTCTCCTCAACCAGCAACTCAACCAACTACTACAATCACACCATATGATCCTTCACAGCAACAATCTCAACAAAATCAATTGGTTCCATACAACAACAACAATGCTCAAGCACTTGTCAGTGAAGCTAATGAGGAATCTGATCCGTTCGAAGCATTGCAACAAGGATTTGTTATGATTGCTAATGCTTTTAGCCGTTATACCAATAAATACAACAATCGTATTCGTTCCTCATCTAACACACGGAATCAAGCTGTTGTGAACAATGGACGAGTTGAAGTTCAGAATCGTGGTTATGGTCGTCAGATGGGCAGTGGTCAAGGGTTTAATGTTGTGGGTAGGAATAACAACAGAGCTCAAGTGGTGGAATAGGGAAATGCTCAGAATGGGTTGAATGGTCTTCGATGCTACAACTGCAATGAGAAGGGACACCTGGCTAATGCATGCCCAAAGCCGAGGACTAGGGGAAGTGCTTATCATAAAGAGGCTCTTCTTTTAGCTCTTAAGGATGAAGCTGGTGGAACTCTCACTGACAAAGAACAAAGCTTGATGGCAGATGCAGACTCAGATGATGATATGGAGGACTTGCAGGCCAATGCAGCTGTTATGTTGATGGCTAATATGCATGAGTTACACATGAGTGACACAGGCCTAGTGTATGACACTGATGGCTTGTCTCAGGTACTCGAACAAACCATATTTATCTCTGATCTAATATCTCCGCCAACATCTGAATCCGGCAAGGCTCAGAATGTTCAAAATGAGTCATTTACATCTCATTCCGACGATTTTCAATTAGACCCCGTAGTTACATTTCACGATCAAGATGACCTTATGGTTTCCATTGATAATCAAATTGACTCCGTGGTTATACTTGAGGATCTAAGTAATGATCATGTTGTGACTCACGTTGAACACGCCGAACTTTTGCCTCATCCAGATCTTGCTTTTTTACTTAAAGACCAGCAATCCCAAATTGAAGAATGTTATGCATTAAATCAGACCTTAAAAAGTAAAAATGCACTGTTAACCAAGGATTTTGAATGTTTACAAAAGCAACTCAACTTTTTCAAAACTCAAGAAAAACGTGAAAAAGGTTTTGAAGCAGCCTTTACTAAATCTCATCAAAACGAAAAATATTTAGAGAGACAGATGCGTGATCTAGCCGCTTCGAAGAATGCTTTGTTGTCTGAGATAGAACAACTGAAACATGAACATAAAAAGCAAATAACGCTCTCACCTTGGAAAATCAAAAAGCTAAGGCTGAGTTGTTAACTTGTCAAAAACAGTTCTCTGCATACAAAAAGCATTCAACGAAACGAATATATGATCATCTTGAAGAAATCATCGGCTTGCAAAACAAACTTAAAGAGTTTAAAATTGTTGTTTATAAACATGGTGAGTCGGTCACAGCTATTGAAAAGTTTACTTTAAAACCCAATCCAAATGGATATGGACCGAATCTTGCTGATTACAAACCTAAGCTTTCAACCAAAGCATTCAAACCAAATCCGGAAGTTTCCAGTGCAGAATATAAAATTTATAATTCTGTTATGAGTGTTGTTGAATACCATCGTCAAGAGGAATTAGATGCAAAAGACGAGAGTCGATCAAAATTAGAAACTGTTGTTTACAACAAACCTTTTAATTATTCAAAACCGGTCACTTTCGTCACACCAACGGATTTTTCTAACACACCAAGGGTTATCATAAAAACGTCTGAGTCTTCTAATGTTAATCCCCAACCAGATTATGCAGAAATTTATGGTCCCTTACCTTCCATCAGTGAAGTAAACTCAAAACCTGAAAATCGCAAAATTCTTAGATATTTTGACATTTTCATGGCCGACCTCAAAACTTTACAACATGAGATAGAATATCATTCTGAAATCAAAGTTCAACATTTTCAATCGCCTCTGGCGTGAGAACAAAGAGAAGTAATGCATTTTGCTGGTAACATTCGTTCTGAAAATCAAGATTTGATTCACACTATCTTTAAGTTAAGAGAAATGTTAGGAAAGTATGAACAACTTCCGCCTACCATGATTAAGAGAATAGCACCAGTAATACTTAGTAATCGTGAACCTAGAATCCCTACTGCCAAATCACAAGTTGCTAACGTGCTTCCTTCTACTGAAACAGAAATAGTTGCATCTTTTCCAAACGTCCGCACTTCACAGCCTAGGAGCACTACATCGAAGAATAGGAAGTTGTGACCTAAGAAAAGATCAATAAGGAATTCTAAAGTAGAAGAACACCCTAGGACTATGAATAAGACTCACGTTGCTTCCACTATAGATATTGCGTCTGGAAAATGTAATAGAAATAGTGATGTAACGAATGCTAAACCTTTAAGTACTTTTTATATTCAGTCTGATGCACCTTGTGTTATTTGTCGTAAAAGTATGAATTCTGATTGTCATGACAAATGTGTTGCTAAAGCTATCATCTCTCGTTTACAGAATCCTAAGAATCGGAATACCTCTTGGCCCAATAATCTTTCTAAGTCTGTGCTTGGTAAACCGCCCTCTTTAGATTCTAGGAAACGCATTACTGTCCCAGTAGCTCCAGTTTCACCTCCAAAGAATGTAGTACCACCCAGTGCATTCACTAAGACTAAAGCAAATAGTAGTTATAGATGGCAGAAATGGATATATGACACACTAGGATTTAAATGGATGCCTAAAGTTATTAATGTGTGTATGTCTACTATAACTGCTCCAGAACCCTCTAACATTTCGGGTTCCACATCTACTTCTATTCCATATGTGTCGTCTATGTGTAATGCAGGTGATACAGATCATTCTCTGGATTGTTGATAGCGGATGTTCCCGACACATGACAGGCAATCTTAAACTGTTATCAAAGTTTATTGCAAAGTTCATTGGCACTGTCAGATTCGGGAATGATCACTTTGCAGCTATCATGGGCTACGGAGACTATATCAATGGGAACATCGAAATTAGCAGGGTTTATTATGTGGAAGGCCTCGGTCACAATCTGTTTTCATTAGGTCAGTTCTGTGATGGAGATTTGGAGGTTGCTTTCAGGGAGAAATCTTGTTTCATTCGTGATCTACAAGGGAACGATCTTATGTTTGGCTCGCGTAATTCTAGTCTTTACACTATCTCTATGCAAGACATGGTTGCTTCATCTCCCATCTGCTTACTTTCAAAGGCAACATCAACAAAATCCTGGCTATGGCACCGTCGTCTCTCCCATCTAAACTTTCAAACCATCACCAACCTTGCTCGACACAAACTAGTTGAAGGACTCCCATGATTCCGGTATTCTAAAGATCACCTTTGCTCAGCCTGTGAACAAGGGAAAAGCACTCGTGCTCATTTTCCTTCAAAGGTGGAACACAGCTCTCAGCATGTGCTTCATCTTCTTCACATGGATTTGTGTGGCCCGATGCGCGTGCAAACGATCAATGGCAAATGCTACATCTTAGTAATTGTTGATGACTACTCACGATAGACTTGGGTCTACTTTCTTCGAAGCAAAGACCAAGCTCCAAAGATGATCATCACCTTTCTCACGAAAATACAGGTTCAGCTCCAAAACACCGTCAGACAAATCAGAACAGACAAAGGAACTGAATTTGTAAACCAAACCCTTCGTGAATTTTATGAGAAAGTGGGAATTCAGCATCAGACATCTATTGCATGTACACCAGAACAAAACGGAGTTGTTGAAAGACGAAACCGAACGTTAGTGGAAGCTGCAAGAACAATGTTAATCAATGCTAAACTTCCATATTACTTATGGGCAGAAGCTGTATCTACTGCATGCTATACTCAAAACCGTTCTATGATTACTAAACGCCACAACAAAACACCGTTTGAGCTTCTCCACAACCATAAACCGAATCTCAAACACTTTCATGTATTTGGATCCCTTTGCTATCCGAATAATGATCGTGATGATTTTGGAAAGCTCAAAGCCAAAGCTGACATTGGAGTCTTCATTGGATATGGTGAGAATTCTAAAGGTTACCAGATCTGGAATCGTCGTACAAAGCAGGTTATGGAAACGATTCATGCTCATTTTGATGAACTTACGGAAATGGCTTCTGAGTATAATAACTTGGAACCCGGTCACAACCGCTTAAACTTCCCTCAACCCCCATCATCAGCTGAACAAAGCCCCCAGCTCACTCGTCAACAAAGGGAAAGGTTATTTGCTCCTCTGTTTAGTGACGATATTGATGAACGTGCTCCAGGTGTATCCGTTGTTTCCGCTGCTCAACCTGATACTACTCTTATACCTGATACACCTGCTACAACAACTACTGTTGAAGAAGCACCACCAGTTGACTCCACCACAACAATTGAACAAACCGCTTCCAAGAATGATGAACCAGCTGATGATATTCTTAATGAAGTACCCCCACCTGCATATTTTGATCCAAATGTGTTCTTTAACCCGTTTGCTAATGAGACTGCTGCACCAGATGTCGCGGAATCTTCAACAAGCCATTTGAATCCTCAAAATCTGCACAATGTATACCAACATCAACCCTCTACTCATAGATGGACAAAAGACCATCCTCTGGAAAATATTATTGGCAACCCGAATCAACCAGTCGTTACGAGACAACGTCTTCACTCAGACGGGGAACATTGCATCTATGTACTTAGTGTCTGCCAATCTGAGCCTAAAAACATTAAAGACGCAATGACAAAAGATACCTGGATTGAATCCATGCAAGAAGAACTCAACCAATTCAAACGTCTTGAAGTATGGGAACTGGTTGAAAGACCAACAGGGGTCTACGTCATTGGTCTCAAATGGATTTGGAAGAACAAATTGGATGCTGAAGGGAACGTAATCCGAAACAAGTCACGTCTAGTTGCTAAGGGTTATCGTCAGGAAGAGGGTATGGACTTTGAAGAATCTTTTGCTCCGGTTGCTCGTCTTGAGGCTGTTCGGATATTTCTCGCGTTCGCGGCTCATATGAGTATGACGGTCTATCAGATGGATGTCAAAACTACGTTTCTCAATGGACAACTTAAAGAAACGGTTTATGTCAGCCAACCAGATGGATTCGTTGATCCTGAGTTCCCGAACCATGTCTACAAACTGAACAAAGCTCTGTATGGTCTCAAACAAGCTCCTCGGGCATGGTACGACAAGCTATCATCTTTCCTCATTGCCAATAATTTCACCAAAGGTTCGGTTGACCCTACTCTTTTTACACAATATCACGGGGCACATATCCTAATTGTTCAAATTTACGTGGATGACATCATTTTTGGGTCTACACATAAAAAGTACTCAATAGCTTTTGCAAAACTAATGAAGAAAAATTTTGAAATGTCCATGATGGATGAACTCACGTTCTTTCTAGGACTGCAAGTTCATCAATCACCCCGTGGTATTTTCTTGAGTCAGTCCAAATATGCCCTTGAATTGTTAAACAAATTTGGAATGAAAACCTGTGACACTTATGCCACACCAATGGCTCATACCAAGAAACTAGATGCTGATTTACATGGGAAATTGGTGGACCCTACCAAATACCGTAGTATTATTGGGTCTCTCATGTATCTAACAGCTAGCAGACCTGATATTGTCTTTACCGTTTACCTCTGCTCCCGTTACCAGTCAAGACCAACTGAAACCCACCTCTCTGAGGCTAAAAGAATCCTCCGATACATCAAGGGAACCATTAACTTGGGGATCTGGTATCCGAAGGATTTTGGTTTTTAACTAATCGCTTTTTCAGATGCTGATCACGCAGGATGTTTAGATTCACGGAAAAGTACTTCAGGAGCACTACAATTTCTTGGTGATAAACTGGTGTCCTGGCAATCGAAAAAGCAGGATTGTACATCGCTGTCATCAACCGAAGCAAAATATGTAGCCATGTCAGCATGTTGTGCTCAAGTTCTGGATGAGAACACAACTCAAAGACTATGGTTACATATTTGACAGAATCCCGATGTACTGCGACAATCGGAGTGCCATTGCGATCTCGTGCAACTCAGTTCAGCACTCGAAATCAAAGCACATCGATCTTCGTTATCATTTCATCAAGGACCACGTGGAACAGGGTACAGTTGAATTATACTTCGTGGGTACAGAATACCAATTGGCAGATCTGCTCACCAAAGCCTTGCCTCCCGCTAGTTTAATGAGTTGGTCCACCGGATTGGTATGAGGTGTTTGACTCAAGAGGAATTGGATGACCTCCTAAAACAGTCTTAAAAATCTGTCAAACACCAAAATCTCTTTTGTAAATAATTCTTTCAAAAACAAAATACAAAAATATAAAACCTGATAAAACAACAAAAATATTCTTCTATCTATATTTCTTCAAACATGGCAAGTACATTTCTTCCGTCAACACTCAAATCTTTCAAAATTCAATATTTTTTCGATCAAGTGTTGAGGGGGAGAAAATTAATTCTTAATTGTTTCAAAATAATCGTGTACTTGCATGTTACCTTATCCTGGTTGTTTCTTTAAAATGGTGGTCATATTTTCTGGTTCAATGACACTCCTCAGACAAAAATTTATAACCTTTCATTATTTCTTAAGTCGAGGGGGAGTGTCGTCAAGTTCCTTTCTTAAAATCTATCATTTGGTAGCCAAAATGGAAGTTAAAAGGCTTTGGATGAAAATGGAAAAGGTGGAGGGACTAAAACTGTCAAAATCCAAAAGTTATTTTAATAAAACTCCCCACCTAACCTTTCTCTTCACATTTATTACACTAATCTATATCATCCTACGCCTAAGAATCATTCAACAAATCCGTGTTTTGGATCATCATTTTGTAAGTTGTTTTATAATCTTAACATGTTTTTAAACAATGGTTTTGATTATTACACGAATCCAACGGTCAAATAATGAGTTTGAATGTGATTTGTGTTCTACGCATAAGCTATGAACACAAATCTTTCATTCGTGTGTTTTTGGTTAAAAAGATTGTATCAAAACGTTCATATAACATCAATAAAACTATTTTGATCATTAAAACACACCCACAAACACGAATTGATTGATTCTGGAAAACTAGGGTTTGTGCGTAAAATTGGGTGTTTTCATTTGAGGACGTTTCTGGTTAACTGAATGCTTGAAAAATGTTGTATTCATGTTGAATTGATGATATCTAGACCCAGAATCAACCCAGAAACAATGAATATTAATTTATTGAAAACTAGGGTTTTTAGTTCATACGGTTTGGGTATTTTTGATTCATGACATATTTGATGTTAAAACTTGGATAAACATACTCCATAGGCTTACTAGTACTACCAGAATCATTTTTGTGCAAATCCTATGGCTAAAATTCTTATGCGTAAACTATGAACTATTAGGGTTTTGGCTTACGCGTAAGGTTTTCTACGCGTAACTGTTTGATATGCTTTCATGCCATGATATGTTATAGAATGAGTGTTAGTGTTAATATTGATCTTATGATGATGTTATTTCAGGTTTGCTACTCGTAATACTCAGAATCAAGGTTATTGAAACTCTACGCATAAGGATCACCTTACGCGTAGAAAGTTATGCGTAAGAGAAATCTTACGCGTAACTGTTACGCGTAAGGTTCTACAAAGGGACTACGCGTATCCTGTGAAGGATATGCGTAAACAGTGAACTCTACGCATAAGGTCTACTCTTACGAGTAAGCCTTACGCGTAAGATTTTTATACGCCTACGCGTAAGCTCTACGCATAAGGTCCCCTTTTCCTACGCGTAATATTTCTTACCCGTAAGAAAGGATCCTACGCATAAGCTTGCGTCTACGCGTATACTTCTCCTGTTTACGCATAAGCTACATTTCTACGCATAAGCCTTGATCAAACCTTCATTATGAATTGTTACGCGTGCAAACTTGTAAATAAATAAATCATAATGTCACGAAACCAATAATGTCACTAATAAGCTTAAACGTTTAATATGATGTGTTAAATAAGTGATAACATAAACTTTAAAACTTAAAGTTAACTAACTCACGAAACTTATCACGACGTCATTGGACTATTGAACAAACAAGTGACTTTGGACTCGTAACTTTCATTGACATTGCACATTCAATAATTAGACAATAAAACCTTCTGTTGACTAACATTATGTCTTTCGATATGTTGGTTCTTTTGGCTAATGTTATTTCAGATCACGACATGGCTGCTCAAATGAATGTGGATGCACCAGATGTTCTCAAAATGGCCGATATCTTCCCTAATGGCTATCCGAGGAAGATTGGAAAGAACAACCTTCGGGTTGACTTTGATACCCTCACCTGCTCAGAATCTTTCTGCTTGATTGCTATGGATATTCTCAAGAATCATCCCTACCAGAACATGCTCTCACATTCTGCTACAGTACCGGAGATCTACATTCAACAGTTCTGGAATTCAATGCAGAGAATCAAAGGTCAAAGTGCAGTGACAGTGACGCTCAATCATAAACAAGTCACCATCACACATGCAGACTTACGGGCTGTTCTTCTCATCCCTGACATCGAGCCAACCGACTTCTATGCCACACCTACTGAAGAGACAGTTTTGCAATTCTTGATTGATATTGGCTATGATGAAGCTTCAGGAATCATCACTAAGCATTCCCATGTGGAGCTTAAGAACATTCCGCAACCGTGGAGAACTCTCTACATCATCATTACCAAATCTGTCTCTGGTCGTGATAGCGGCTATAAGCATCCCAAGCTCATGGAACTGCAAATCTTTTGGTCATTAATCAACATGAAGCACATCGAACTGGAAGCTCTGATATGGGATGACATGATGTCATTTCTCAAAAAGCTTGGCTCAAAGATTCCCTATGTCAGATACACTAAACTGTTGATCCAAAGAGCACTTGGTCTTCATCCTGATATTCCCAAGAGGCTCAATGACCCCGACAATCACGACATGTTAACTGAGCCTATTTTAACTGTCAAAATCAAGGAATCGTCAACAAAGAAACAGGGTGTTGTGTTACCTGATCACCTTCTGTCTAACGAAATCAAAAAGCTCAAGACATACAAAAGGTATCTAGTTGCAGTGAAAGAAAGAAAAGTTGGACATCTTGATGAGAAACCTTCTGGGACACCTACACGGAGAACCAGAAGAGGCAGTGCAGGGAGTACTGCAAGCACTGAGAGTTAGAGGAAGCTTCCCAAAAGGAATCCTCCACGTAAAAGGATTGCTCCCGCTAAGGAAGCTATACCTATTCCCATTCCAAAATCTAAACCGCAAAGAGAGCTTGTGGACGAAAGCTCTGAAGATACACAATCAGATGAAGAGATCTTCTTCTCTGAAACTGCAACTGACATTAATCCTTCAGTAGCCAAACCTCCTAGTCCTCAAGGTGACCAAGGAAAAGGGAAGACTCCAGTACTTGTGCCTTATGAAGAAAGCTCAAGTTCAGATGAAGTGGCACTGGATACATCATACAGGAAGAAATTCAAATTTGTTAGACTCCAACACGTTGCGGAGGAATTTGCCAAAGATCAAATGGGTGGCCCCAGAGGGTCAAGTGGTGATGTTCAACCTACACCAGATCCTGATGCGGTTAATCGACCCAATAAGGGAACTGGTGCCACCACTTTGGAGCAACAACAAAAGCAACAGGAGGAGTCTATTAAGTTTGACATTGAGGAACCAGATACTGAAAAGACTGAGAAAGATAAAGCTGATGAAAAAGCTAATGAAGATGTTGATTATGAAAAGTATCTTCTTGACAGTCCCGTACGGTCTACGGAGAAAACTTCTGAACCTCCTAAGGACCCGGAGCCTCCTCATGTCTCCTCATCATCAGATTCATCATCTCACTTTTCACCACCACCATCTAAAAGATCAACCAAATCAACATCCAAATCAGTGAAGAAGCCAACTCGATCTTGGATTTCTCATACTCATAAAAGAATTGTGAATGCTGTCAACAAAGTCAGAAAGAAAGACATGCTCTACAGGAAAATGAATTTCTTCGCTGATCAAATACAGTATCTTCATGACGAGAATGACGAGATGAAAGTTGAAAGGGAGTATGTCCAGAAGCTCATGAAAGATGATCTTCAAGGGAAAATGGACGAAATGATCAAAGGATACACTCACAAGTTCCTTCTTGACGTCGTTCCTAAACTGACAAAGGAGATGTATACCAGACAACTTTATCCAAATCTCTTGCATCTGGCCAAGCAAACCATGAAATCAACTCCAATGAATGTGAACATCAATCCAGTTGAACCCACAGTATTTTCAGATGATGAATTGGTGAACCGGCTAGTAGCTCAAATGTCGAAACGCTCTGCAACGTTTGCCTCCCACGAAGCTAAATTGTTTGAAGCATTGCTGGAATAGCAACTCAGGTCAGCACACAGAGAAGAAACTGTAAGGCCTAAACGTTCAAGAGACGACGAAGACAAAGATAAGGATAAGGATAACGAGCCCAAACGGCCGAAGAAGTCTGATGCATCATCTTCTATGCAACCTCCTCCCCAACGGACTCCTGCTCACCAAAGGTCTCCTCCTCGTTCTTCTACTGATAAACCTCAGGATTCTTCTGAATTACCACCCCAGACTCAGAAAACCGGTGATCATTTTGAGTATACGGGTGGTGACGATGAGGAAGTCCGTGAGCCCCTACAACAACCCACCTCTCCAAAACAAGTTAAGAAACCAGAATCTTCATCTAGGCCTAAGAAAAAGAAGAAGAAGGCGCCTACTACTGACGTCGTATCATGGCTAGATGAAGATAACACAGAGGAATTTGAATGGTTTTCAACACTTGTTAACTCCACCCCCTATCCAGCTGAAGGTCAAGATCTGGTAGATGGTAATACATTGGAGCATGCTAAAATATTGCAAGAAAAATTCCGAGTAAAGAAGATGACGAAATCTGAGTTGAGGCGAATTAAGAATGAAGCTTTTCAACTGTTAAAAGATAGCTCGGAAAGTGCCATCGAGGTCGAATATCACCTTGAAAACATTGCTCGAGCTATGTCTAACAACATGGATTGGCTCAACCCAGAAGCAAACATCGACTTCACCAAACGGGATAACCCTCCATATTACACCGACTGGTCTAAACCTCTACCAACAATTGGCCAACCAGATGAGCCTCGGATTCCATTCCGATATTTCTTCAACAAAGACCTGGAATTTCTCCTACACGGCAGTGATGATTCAAGGGAATATGCTACATCTCTGATACTTCCGTTCCCGGCAGCCATATACTCAAACTGCATAGCCATCGAGGAAAAGGCTACCCACATGTTTTCTAACAATGTGGAATTGTATGACCGTGATGCAATGTATGGGATTCATCATTGGCCTGAACGCCGACGAATCTACTACAGAAGCTGCCAAGTTCAGAAGTCTCAAAATGAAGTGTTCAGTACAAAAGGTATCGTTGATGTTAAACATGTTGATCTTTCGTCTAAATGGGACTACACTTTTCTCAAGAATATCGTGGTCAAAAGACAAGACGAAAGAGATTATGCATTCAGTGAAGCGGACTTTCAGAATTTGTCTCTCAACGACATTGAAGATCTGTATCTTGCCAAAGTACAGGGACGCATGAGACAATTCTCGACTGAAGTACAACGTGAATACATCAAGTCCTTGCTAATATTCATCAGAAGCATAGTCATACAGGAACGTGTAGAAGATCTCCAGCTTGCAGTTGAATCATATCAGACCCGTGTCAACTTCACTCCACCTCAGCTAGATCTTCCCGACATCAACCAACTTCCACAATACACACTCGTCAGCAAACCATTCGGCGTCGTTTATCGCAGTGAACGTCAACGAAATTGCTTGATGGCGTGTAGAGATCTTCACAAGTTTGGGGATCACACTTTGAAGAAGGTTAGGGACGGATTGGCTTATCGGTTGAAGGCTATATATGAAGCCATTGGGTCTCAAAAGCGATGGAACTCTCAGGACATAAGGGATGTGCAGAGGATCATCAGAATGATTGATGAAAGGTTGTTTCGAAGGGATCAGTTCAGAACATTGGAAAGCTTTGTTGGTGGTCGACCCAGGATTAACATCACCGGCTATCAACGCCCTGTTCGCACTCCTGGCAACATCACTGGACTTCTTGGTACCCCTTGAACTGTTTCTTTCATTATTACATTTGGATGTGTGATTATATATGTCAATGGCTTGTGCACACATAACAGTGTACAACCCGTAATTGTCAAGAAAGGACCCTGTGGTACGCCTCAGTGCCACAATCCTTATACAAGAAGCGAAAGCTTCTTACTTTTGAGTAAAACCTATTAAACCTTTCATCTTTCAAGGTTTTGCTCAAAAGAACAAGTACTTCCCCGTATGATTTTCAAAACCTCAACCGTTTATATCACTTGCTGAGGGGGAGTATTTGAATTAAAACTTTGTACACAAATTGTTCACAGTGGTCATCTTCCCGCAGCACTCGAAATGGTCATATTTATTCTCAACTTTTCAAAAATAACATTTTATATGCCATTTTTTAGGGGGAGAAAATTATGTGATAAGAAATATGTTGTGTAAATGCAAATGAATCTTTGTGCTATAGACTTAACCAACGAATTGACGGTACTTAACTGTTAGTAACTCGAAAAGACTTGTCCAGGACGGGTAATAATTTCAAGCTAGTTCGCTAGTAATGTAAACGTGTCTCGCAAAGGACTTGTCCGAATAGAATGTACCATTTCAAGAAACTTTTGGTAGACATGAACTCTGACGGGTTTGACAACATTTCGAGGTTTGTCTACACCTTCAAGGTAGTTATTAGAGCTAGTTGTCACCTAAAAGCTGACAATGTAACTCTTTAACTATGCTACGTAACCGTGTCTCGCGGGGGATTGTCTATCTTGAGTTGATCAATTCATAAAGTGCGCGCTCTTTCCTCACTGTACATATTTCCATAAAAACTCTTAAGCACATGTGGAGGGGGAGTATTTCTGCAAAATATTTCCTTACAATGGTACAAAATGTTTTACAATCATAACCGTTGTAAGATATTTTCTTGAAAATTGGTTTTATGGCAACATAGGTCAGTCATGGAGTTATAAGGTGACTAAGGTTAGGAATAACCGTCCTATGATCCGCCAGAGCCGGAGGGATCTACCCATGGACATCATAAATAGTTAGTATTTAGAAGTCCTTAGGTACGATTATAAAAAGGAGAAAATGAGAATCGGAGAAAGAAGGAGTTGAAGAATTAAAAAAAAATGAAAAGAAAAGGGTGAAAAGAAATAGCCCTCCAAATTATTCAACTTAGGGCAGACACCGGGTTCAATTCATATGCTACTGGTTGTCACTTAGTGACGCCGGTATTGAAGATTAAAAGTCGTCATGGACCTAGTGACGCATGCACTATACCTTCTTAGCCACTCAAGTTTCTCTCAACAGAAGCTTGTTTCATTCTCACAGGGAACCCTACATAAGCTATTGGCTTTCTCTTAGAGATCGCTGGTATTGAAGAAGGAGACCCTCTCCCTAGTCTCCGCTCAGGAAAACCAAAACGCACTATTGAGTCTAGAGCCACGAGATTCATCAAAAGATCTCTTAGGTACACTTGACATTTCATCACTTGATGTTCAACAATAAGAGCATCAGTGGTACGTTATCGAGTCCTTCACAGATCTTAGCAATCTGTTAAGAACATTTATGAGAGGTTCACATCTGTGATCCTCAATGATTGAATGGAAACTCCTGCCAGGGTCAACATCAAACAGCCCTGACAGCAGGTGACTTCGGTAACTCCCCGTGGATTACGCTTAGTGTGTCTCAAACGGTCTACAGTCGTGAGGTGATGCTTCGGTGTACCTCAGCGACTCATCTGAACTGTAGGTGTACTTCGGTACATCGTGTTATCTCACTTGTGGGACTCCAGTTCAGGAACGGCCTTTGTGAGAATTAGAGTTGTTTTTTCACACTATGCTGTTAACACTCTCGAAGTTCAAACTTGTAAGCGCCGGAATCCGCTTATTACTAACCGTTTTAATGTTTTCTTCTTATGGAAGCTGATCTGCGCAAAACCGTCAAGTTTTCTCACGCAAGCAAGAAACTTAAAACAGCTTAAGCACAGATGCAATGAAGATCTGAGGAGTATAGTGTTTCCCCGGGTCGTTATGTCCCAGCGAGCTATGCAATGGATTATCAAACGTTTAGTGATCGAGGAATTTGAACGGAAAAGGAGATTTGGAATTAATTATAACTACGGAATAAGGACATAAACTACAAGGGCTAAAATGAAAATTAAAGGAAATTAAAAAGACTAAAAATATTAAATAAACGCTATCACTATTTTTAAAGTGATGAACGTTTAAAACCTAAAACTAAAAACTTACGTTTAAAATAAAAATACGTAAACGTACAAAATAAAAAGTAAACTTATACAATATAAATCCTAAAAATATGAAAAATACATTTTTACAATCCTAATGATAAAAGAAAATTTATAGAAAAAGAAAATTATTTTTATAACTATTTATCTAATTATTATTAATTAAAAACTATTTTTAACTATTTAATAATTAACCAAAATACAAGAAATTAGGAAATAAAGCTAGAAAAATAAAATTATGAAATGGAAAAGTCTAAAATATCAAACTAGAATTTTCAAAACTATTTTTGTATTTTTCTGATTATTTTTCTATTTTTTATGAATTTTAAACTATTTAAAACTAATTTAAATTGTGAAAAATACCAAATAAAAAGGGAAAAATAAGGAAAAATATTTTTTATGCTTTTTATATTTTTCTTAAACTGAGAAAATTGAAAATTTATTTTTTGGAACTTTTTCTGATTTATTTGTATTAAAAGGTAATTAAAAAGTCCTAAAACCTAATTTAAGTTATGAAAAATAGCAAACAATGCTGGAAAAATATGAAAAATTCAAGGAAATACTAAAATAAAGTTCTGAATCTATAAAAAATATGAAAACAAGCTCTTAAGTTCAGGATAGTGGAGCTGTAGTACAAACTGTCTCTAAATAAGCTCTATTTAAAAAGCTGATAAGCTCTAAAGTGTACCGGAAGCTACCTATACTTAAACTGAGCTACAATACAGAGAAAGGAACCTAAATTAGCTAGTCTATACCTCTGGAAAGCAGGAAACAAGCACTTAGTGAATTGTACTAAAAACTCCAAAACAGATTTTTGCCCCTAACTAGCAGCTCAAAAATAAGCTTCTGAATAAGCAATAAAACTAAAACCAGATGTTGGATTCTCAAAAGGACCTGGCAAAGAACTTCTAAACCAAAAATGAGGCTGGGACAAGCTAAATTGAGCTTGTGACAAGCTATGCAAAAAGCCCGTGCACACTCAGTCAATACTGAGCTTGTGCACAGGGGAGATGAGACCCAATCCACAAGCTCATTTGGAGCTTTTAAAAATTTTACAAAAATAAACAAAAATGACTATAAGAAAATAGACCAAGGGTAGTTTTTAAAACCACAATTTCCACCCAGTTTGACCCAGAGATGAGTCAAGGAAAATTCGACTCAGTTAGCTCAAAATCACCTTTTTCAGTTTCTTTGACTTTTGACAACAGTTTTTAAGATTTGACTTTCATGAGTTTTGAGCTCAATTTGAAGACTGATTGTGTGCTTTAATGATGAAACTATACTTAAGCAAGCTGAATCACTAGCTTTTACACCTATGGGCAAGATTCCACAAACTAATTCTCACAGATTTGACAATGAGAACAGATTATGGGCAATTTTGACTAAATGAGTTCTAGGGTGCAAATTTATGACAGCTATGGACTTCTTGAAGCCAAATTAGACTAAAGGGACTGATCTTACCCACTAAGCTAGGCTCTAGCATATGTTTAAGACCTGATCCAAACACTGGTTATGGTCTCCTATTGGTAACTCTCACTAAACAAATCTCTAGTACTGAACCATGATCACTACAGACAGAATAGAGAACCTGAATTATGCAAGTAGAACAGTACCCTAACACTAAATCTTAACTAGCTATGAGCATACAGATTAAACAAAACTTGGTCTAACTAAGCAGTCCTACCCAGAGATGGTGCAGAGACTTCTTAGGTGAACAAGGATAACTACCAATCAAACAAGCTGGAAAACAATGAACTAAACTACTCTAAGATCAACAAGCAGCAATCACTATAGTTATACAGAGGATTAAAAATAATGAAGCAGAATTGGACTTACTAGTTTACTGTCACAATGGCATGATAATGAGATCAAATCTAATCTATTCAACCTTGATATCAACCTCAAAATGCAACTGATCTCACCCCATTTCCACCATCAATACCAGCAATTCAGGTCAGCTACACCTTTGTGACTGCAGGTGGACTTTTGTTGACCAATGTGGGAATGTTGAGAATTTTTCTTGATTTGAGTGAGACAGACTCACAATTAACTATCATAAGCTAGAATAAGCCTGTGTAAGCTAAAATAAATCTTACAGAAGCTTATGAAACAGTTGTGAACTTATTTTTTATTTTTCAAAGATTTTTCTTATTTTTTACTTTTTGAAATTAAGAACAACAAACAATGACCCCAATGTGATAATCTCTTGAGGAAATTATTTAAGAACTCAAAAGAGTATCAATAAGCTAGTAACAAGACTTAAAATCAGAGATGAGATTGAAACTGGAAATTGACCAAAAACTGAATTTTGCTTAAAATGTAAAACTGAGTTCAAATTTGAGAATTACAGAAAACTGAAATTACAAAATAACTGAATTCAATACTTGAAATTAAAAATACAATAACTAAATAAAGGTGCTGAAAAACAAAAACTAACTACTAAAACTAAAAACTAACTAACTCTCCATTGCTTCTTTCTTCCTCTTTTTATAAGCTCCCAAGTACTTTTCTCATCTTTCTGGACATATCCCACCACTAATACTGACCATTGGATCACTTGAAGCTCATCTTGACCATTCATTCATTTTGGCGGGAAAAGTTTATTTGACAGTTAAAGGGGCTTGAGTGTGAGGGGAGGGTGTAATTATTGTCCCTTGGATGTAGTGTTTGGAGGGGGAACATGTGAAGAGATAAGGTGAGGAGGGGGGTTGAGTGGTTGAGTGTGCAGAGGTTTAGCAGAAACAAGTGGGAAGAAAGGGTTTAGGCGCCAAAGTCTGGTTTTGACCAAGTGGTTTGACTGGTGGATTATTAAAACTAGGGGGTTCAAAAAGGCTTTTTGACAGGGGGTCAATTGGTGTCAAGGGTCCAAATTTAGGTTTAAGGTTTTAATAATTAGAAGGACCAAATGTGCAAATCTGAAAATCAAAGGACCCAATCTGCCATTTCATCAATGTTGCTCCAAGGGACTAATACTGACAAGCTTCAAAAGTACAGGGATCAAATCTGTCATTTTGCAATTTTCCAGGGGCTATTTCTGCCAATTTTGAAACTTGAAGGACCATTTTTGCAATTTTCTCAAACTTTTGATATTTTTCACCAAATGACTAAATTTGACAAGTTATGATTTAAAAAGGACCTTTGGTGACTTTACTTTTGAAATTATGTGCTCAGGGACTGTTTTTGACAACTTTTGAAACTTGGGGGACTAAAACTGCAATTTTTGTAAATTTGATATGTTTTTCATCTGATTTTGATATTTTTGTATTTAAAACACATAAAACACTGATTTGTGATATTTTTATCATTTTGATGCATTTTTGAGTGTTTTCAGATGATTTTGCAGTTTATATTGTACAAAAATGATGAGTATTTAGACACTCATCAGAAGCTCTAGAGCGGAATGATCGTGCAGATTCTTCTCATGCTCACGCCAACCTTATCACTAATGGAAGTTCTATCTAAAAGCAACACAACAGTCAGAATGATTCTTCGTCAAACCAAAGAATCTACAAAGTTAAAGACTTAAAGAACTTCATCAGTACTATTATCCAACGTTAAAGAGCGTGTGAGCATGTTGAAGAATGACGTGGAGACACTGGAGCAGTGAAGCAGACCTGAGGCAGACTTGATGCAGACAACAACATACTATCACTTCCATCACAAAGAACAATAATCAAAGAACAAAGTTAAAAATGACGTCAAAGCAGAACCGTTTAAAGAAAACAATTTCTCTACACTGGGGAGATTGTTCGAATCAAGGCAATTCTTCTCACAAGAAAGAAGAATGTCAGAAGACGTCAAAGCTACCATTACATCAACACCTTCACCGTTTTCATCACTAACACTTAAGGGGAGATTGTTGGAATCACTCCTAAACCTAAATCAAGTGTTAGTAATTCATATGTAATAGTTAGCTTAATTATGGCCTTTATGTTTGTTATTAGCCTTAAGCTTATGTAGAAGGCCCATGAGCTTAGGCCCAAGCCCATTAAGGAAAGGATGGGAACTAAGAGTGTTGCCCTAGCTTCCCTCCTATAAATACTCTTGTATAACCCTCACTTGAGGGTTGGTTGTTCAATTTATTTCTTTCACACATATCCTACGCCTAAACCGTATCATTATCGTGTGTGTGTGTGTTGGTTTATTGTTCAATCGCCTCTATCTCTTTATATTAAGCTTGTGTTGTAAAACTAGTGACCTAACAGTACCGTTCGTACATTCGCATTGTTAGTCTCCTATTAGCAGGTAGTATGGATAGCGCTATTAGAGGTCGGCCAACCTCTCGTTCACTATGTTACGGGACGCATATTATTTATTCTAGGGGCTTTGCCTGGCATACATTATTATATACGTGGTGCTATACTATGAACTATTATGACAACGTATACTTGACTACTAGACATACTACTTTTGGCAGTGGGCGGAACTTGGAACTGAGTGGATTTACAATGCTTTTGCTTTGTGGACTATTCTCAATGACCAAAAACCTTGCCTTTGTTGCATTAACGTTCTTTAAAGGTTTTTCATGACAACACAAACTCTATGAACTCACTCAACCTTTGTGTTGACACTTTTAGCATGTTTTATCTCAGGTATCTAAGGCATTCACTTCATGGCATGCATGTGGACTTAACATAAAGTCGCGGTGACGACGCGTCTCACATGGATTTTATGCACTTAACTATCGTTTGATTGTAACAAACTCATTTTGGTACTTTGGAAATCTTTTGGGACCTATGTTTTGTAAACTCTGATTATTTTACTTAATCAAACGATATTTTCAAAACGACATTTTAGGTCGTTCGATATAACTGTAACTTTGATGCTATGACAGTCATCCCACAGGTATTCCATTCCGCTGCAAAACAGGTAATTTGGGGGTGTGACATATCATAAATATCTTACATGTACTTTTTAATTGTTTGCTAGTAAATCTGAATCTTAATAAGTGTAGGCTTCTGGTTCTTTTAAATTTGATAGGCCCAATTTCGTATGGTAGTATGGCAGCCAAAAAAAAAATTAACCTTAAATAAAAAAGTGATATGTAACACTACCATTGTAACCCTAAATCATTTCAACCCTAAAATCCATTGTTATCAAAACATCCGCCCCTTTGACTCCTCCCTCCCAAAATATAAGGTTGGTAACTATTTTTTTGGGAACAAACACAAATTCAGTGGCACTTATATCCATTCAAAACAAATACCATTCGTTTTTTTACAACACAACCCGATCACTTTCATTCCTTTAATCATCTCCGACCACACTCCGATCACTTTCCGGCCACAATATAATCAGCAACCATCCCCTAGCGCCACCGCTTCACCATCACACCCACCTCCCGTTGACCAACCATATGTCCACCACGTCTGACCGACAAGGCGACTTTTCGGTTTTATTTAACAAAAAAGAGTTTTCCTTTTTTCTCTCAAGATTTCGAATAGGGGAATTTTAGGGTGGAATCGATATCTTTAATAGGTTAGTGCACTTGATTTTTTATGGTGTTTCATAATGGATATGGTGCTTCATGAGGATAAAGATGGTAAAAAAAAAAAAAAAAAAAAAAAAAAAAAAAAACGGTGCTTTTCTCATTCACTTTATTTTTTATTTTTTTTCCTGACTTTGACTTTGACCAATGAAGAGTGAAATAGATGTTATATAAGGTTATGGGAACCTTGTGGTTTGTTGTAATCATGTAGGCTGTTGTATATGATGTTAAAAATTTATGTTTATGATGATTGTAATTATAGCTTTATGAGGTTGTATATTTTAGTGGAAGGGTGATTTAAATAGTGTATTAATTGTGAAAGTTGAATAGTGTTTTTTTAGTTTTATTTGTGTTTCAAATAGTTGTAAATTATGCATTTTTATTTGTATTTGCTTAAAACTCTATTTTAAGAAGTCTTAAAAAATTAATATGAGAGAATGTGTTAAATGCTTTATAAGTAGTATAGATACGTGTCCTCTCTTACTTTAAACTAGGGGTGAGTGAAAAAAAAAAAAAAAAAAAAAAAAAAAAAAAAAAAAACTGAAACCGAAAAAAATCAAATCAAAATAACCGGCCAATACTAAAAACCGATGGTTCGGTTTTTACTTTTTCAAAAACCGAAAATTTCGGTTCTGTTTCAATTTTTGTCCAAAAACCGAACCGAGCCGATTTTATTATATAATAATATAAATAAATAAGTAAACAAATCAAATATATAAATTCATATTCATTTTGTAAAAATATGAGATAAACATTATTAGGCTTAGATTGACAAAAAACTAAACAAAATTAACAAAATTTTCTAAAAAAAACCTTGTTGGTATAAATTGACGACGCCAAAATATTAACGGTTAAAATTCGAAAAAACCGAAAAACTGAAATCGAACCAAAACCGATAATTAACCCAAAAAAAAAACCAAACCGCCAAAAACCGAACAGTTTCGGTTTCGATTTTAGCCAAAAGCCGATCCAAGCCGAACCGTGCACACCCCTATTTTAAACTTAGCTTTTTAGTGACTTGATGTGACCTTGTATGGTATTAGTTCGTATCATAATCCACGCTGATCATTTCTATCTGAATCTCGTTTCATATATCTTTATCTTTATTACATATAAAGAGATGTTGAACCTGTTTGGTAAGAACTTTTTGGAGCTTTTTAAGAGCTATTAGCTTTTTATTTTTAAAAATAAGTAATGTTGTTTACTAAAATACTCTTAGTTATAAAGTCAATATAATCTAATTAATTATTTACACAGAAGAGATGACGCTCGTATATATTGTAGTCGATATGCTTGAGTAATGATCTAGTATGAACAAATATCCATGATTTATGTTTTACACATGAATTCTTATATTTGTAGACCACTATACAACCAAATGATGAAGTTTTGTCATGTTAATGTACGAATCGAATGCTGAAAAGTAAATACTAAATAGTGTAAAGTGGTGGGCCGTGTGATGGGTTGGGCCGTGGTTGGGGCAGACCACACGTTGGGTGCTGTTGTTGGCTTTTTACCCATCGACGATTGCTCGTATCCAAATTCATAATGTGGCCGACAAAAGTGAACACCTTTCTTTGGTTCCTCTGTTACCTTCGTACAATTTCACTATATGCATGGTGCACGTGTGCACATTTGCTCCCTTTTAGGTAAATAGGTAGTACTATGTTTTATCTCAACCCGATTATTTGATTAGGGAAGTGATTGAGAGAATATGAAAATTTATTGGGACACTTCTTGTATGACAGTAGTCCATTATACTTTAAGTATAATCTGCTTTAACTTTTTGTACATTGAGTATTCAAATAAATTTCTAGAATGTGCCGATCACTTTCCATTTGATTATAAGAGTGTGACTGTGTGAGACTAACACCAATATTATGGTGGTGTTAGCATATTAGAAAAGTTTATTGATTATTTAATCTAGTTTGTCCTTTACAAAGTTGTATATTTATTTTTGGATTTGTATAATTGCAATTTGCAAGGATAATAATAGAAGGCAACTTTTATATATAGCAAAATTTGGTCATCATCTCCTCCGATGATGAAAGAACTAAAGTCACACAACTTTAGGGGTGAGCAAAACCGACCGAATCCCGAATCCCGTCCCGATCCCGAGTCTCGAATCATGTTAGTTGGGCTTGTCGGGCTTGTCGGGGTCGGGAGTCGGGAGTCGGTTTCTGTTTTTCGGTTAGTCGGGTTTCGGGCTTGTCGGGATCGGGTCGGGACGGGCCGAAAACCAAAAAACAACAAACAAAACCGATCAAATCCCGAATCCCGTCCCGATCCCGAGTCCCGAATCATGTTAGTCGGGCTTGTCGGGGTCGGGAGTCGGTTTGTGTTTGCCGGCTTGTCGAGATTCGGGCTTGTCGGGATTTGAGTCGGGCCGGGTCGGGATCGGCCCGATGCTCAGCCCTACACAACTTTATAAGTTGATGAGCTAGGATTGCATCATTTTAATTCCATTATTGTGGGGTGTACTGTTTTGTTCAACGCAATCATATATGCATAGTCTATAGTAAGTTAAATAAAGCCATTGATATTCAAATGTTGGTCACTCTTACTCATAATTATTAAGGATTTTGTGGTTGATACTATCACAATATCACTTTTGGACTAATGTGAAGAACTTTGAGTTCATATTGTTGGAAAATAATGTTGTCATGACAACGGTGTTGGATAGGTTCATTAATTTATTTTATTGCTTGACTAACAACTAAAAAGGTCATATAATGTTGAATAACTCTAAATTCAAATAGTAGTTTATAGTTTAAATGAGTAACTAGTCATCAATACAATTAATTGCGTTATCACAATCTTATCATTAGTCATTGACTTAATGTATAGTTTGTACGTTAAGAATATATGAATTGATTCATTAGTTACTAGTATATCTCAACACTATCGATCATCTTTAGAGTCAATTGCCAATTCTATATAGAAGTAAAGCTAATATTAGACGATTACTCGTGTATAGTGGCTGCGATGTATAGTTGCGTTAATTAATGTGTGCATTTTTTATGTATATGTGGGTAAGGGGTAAGTGACAGTGAAAAAAAAAAGAGTGGTTTAAGTTGTAATTAAGTATTTAATAGACTGTATTGACTTTTATTAATAAGAGTATTTTAAACTAACAATATTATTATTTTTTAAGTTGTTAAGTTTTAACCAAATGTGTTTTTTCTTTATATTTAATATATAAATACGTTCAAGAGAATGTTGTAACAAGCTAGTTTCGATGATAGATCCGGTGGTAAAAGTAGATGAAATACTAGATCTCGCGACTATTTCCTTAACGTTTGCATAGAGGATAGATCATGTGGATGGGCAAGCTAGCTACCACTAAATCCGTTCCATAATTATTGTTTACTGTTGACTTTTGAAGTCTTTATTTTGCAACTTTAACTTTAAATATTTTTAGCTGTGTTATATTATACTTATATCAATGAAAAGACATTTTAAAATTAAATACATTCATATATTTTTCATCAAGTAATATATAACAAAAATAAAAATATTTAAAGTCAAAGTTAAAACTAAAGACTTTAAAAGTCAAACAGTGGACAATAATTATGGGACGGAGGGAGTATCAAAGTAGACACATCCAGAAGAACGAATTCAGAAGCGTAAGAGGACCTCACAAGTGCGTAATTACATAGGGAGATTAGCTTAATTGTAGTAGTACTCTTTAATCATTTGGTTAGCGTGCTCGTTCTTTCATTACATTCGCATTAAACATACTACATGCATTATTGATTATATGATGTGTTATTTGGCTTTAATGTCTGGTGTGTAAACTTGATACCTGTTGATTATTGTGTCTTGTCGACGCAGCTCACACAATTACTTCATTAAAATCTTTGCATACTTAATATAAGCCCTAACGGGATAAATAGTTTAACAAAGTATCATTAAAGAAAGATTAGTACAGATTCTATTTAGTCGTGACAGGACTTTTACAACAAATCTAGGTAATTTAGTACGCTACATAACAAGCAGCCATAGAGTGAGTACCTATTTAGTACTCATCATATATAACTAAACGATTAGCGATCATATCTTCCTTACTATCGGCTTGACCTCTTATTGCTATCTGATGCGCTTGGATTTGGTATAAAATATATATCACAAGTTCTACTCAAAATTCAAATTTATAAGTTCCTATTACCTGTTGTTTTAAGAAAGACGCGTACGAGCAAGTATACTCGTTCGTGTGTAGTATGGTTTGTGATAAATAGGGATCGTCCCAATAGACTTTTGTGACGTTTAGTCTAGAAATTCGTAGCATAAGAAAAGCACAAAAGATTGTCACACTATAAAGTACCGCAAATTAAGCAATCAAACAAACAATGGTTTATTGTATCGAATCAATCAAACAAACTATTGTTTAGAAATTGTTACAATCGTGATAGAATGTTGAACATGTTTGGGTGAAACATATGTAGACGGCACATATCAATTTCAAATGAATTTCTAGCCAATGGGTAATATCAAGAAAATCACATGTTTATACTAGTTTCATGAGTAAGTCCTTTCGACCAATACTTATCCCATTAACCTAGTTTCTTTTTAAACTCTTATGTATGAAAAATGTGACATTTTCATTATTTTCTACGAGTCCTTTTGGCCCATACTCGTGATTAAATACCCCCCGGTTCATTTAAAACTTGACCACTTGATAGTTGTCAATTATCAAGTACCAATCCATTTGTGTACCAACTTCTCGGAATTAGACCATATTAGAAATTGATATGTTTCGTTGTGTATAGGTAAATTATTATTATCAAGTTTACATTTATATTTAGCCGACTTAACCTATAACAAACACTAACGAGC
Organism: Chrysanthemum seticuspe; assembly: GCA_019973895.1. Taxonomy (NCBI): domain Eukaryota; kingdom Viridiplantae; phylum Streptophyta; class Magnoliopsida; order Asterales; family Asteraceae; genus Chrysanthemum; species Chrysanthemum seticuspe. The sequence continues at coordinate 159,552,747 of BPTQ01000008.1, read as the reverse complement.
AGTATACCCGATCAATTTATCTTAGTTGGTAAGCAGAGTGTCGATCACTAAGAGTGGAACGGTAACACTTAAATATCTATCAGTATTTTAATCATAAAGTTAGTCTAATTAAACCTAATCTGACGCAAGGGGGGTTTTCAGCCTGAGAGACTAGCACGATGTTTAGATTAAGTAAAACTAAAAGTAACAAGGAGATAGACACACACATACACAGATAGAAAACAGATGACAAATAAGAGGCCTCTCCAATAGTAAAGTTGATTATATTCACTTAATTTCTTAGCTATATAAGATGAGTAATAATTTAGGTTTTTCTCGTTGGTTGTTCGTGTGAGCGTATTCTTTCCTACGTTTAGCTTAGCTAAATACCATATATTCAGTTTTAAGTATTGTTACCGAAAAGCTCTGTCACATCTAATCCCAAATCTGTATTAAGTGCAAACTTAATGATTACTTGGTTAAATTATTTATCCCGTTAGGGCTTACATAAAATATCCTAAGATGTTAATTAAGTAATTGTGGGAGGCGATGGCAGCGCAAACAAGCCACGATAATCAAGAGGTAATCAAAGCATACACATGAACATCCAAATAAACATCAAATAAACTTATAATCGATGGGAAAGCTTTTATTAGATGCGAGTCAAACGTTGGAGACAAGGCACACAATCCTAATGGATTAAAGAGTACTAATACAAAAAAAGTGAACTCTACTTATGAATTAAAAAGCACTAAAAGGACCTACCAATGCCTCTGAATCTTCTTCTGGTCGTGGCCTCTTTTCTGTTTCGTTCTACGTATATATGTGTATATCGAATGAGGCTGTTGTTCCGGTATTTATACTTTCTGGAAACGGCATCGATACGACGTATCAGTTTACTCGATACGACGTATCTAGGTAACTTCGCGTGGGGTCCAAGATTATTTTATTCTAGAATATTCGTACACCGCCATATGATACGGCGGATCTTCACTTATGATACGGCGTACATGTCTTGTATTCTTGAAATTTCTTGGTGATGTCTTCAGGTTGATACGGTGCATGTAGAAGTAGTTATGCGGCGTATCTTGAGCAAATAAGTAAGATCTCTGTGTTGACCAAAATTTCATATACGGCTCATGGAAGAATTCCATACGACGTATTCTTCAAAGTCAGGAAATGGTCTTCACATTCGTCTAAGTGTTGATGTACGACGTATCTATCTAGAATGAAACATCGTATCTTCCTTCAATTCAGCAGACTTTACAAATATGATCCGTTTTTCTCCATTTTACGTCCAAAATAGCTAATTTTCACCAAATGCTTGTTTTCAAATGAGATTTATAAAAGTAAGCGATTAAGGATCAATTCTCATATAAAATAATACAAAACAAGTAATATATATATATATATATATATAAACTTTTTTTCTAAAAGTGGATATTTTTTCCCAAAAAAATTACGAAAAAATACGTTTGCGCATAGAATCGTTTTTTTGTGCATCAAAAATTGGTTTTTTCACCTAACTTCATTTGACTTTTTTCATCAAAATAACATTGCACATCAAACTAAAACAAGTTAAAAATTTTGTGCATCAAAATTTTTTTGCGCATCAAAATTCGTTTTTTGTGCATTAAAAAAAACGTATCAAAACTCAAAATTAAAAAAAATGTTTTCACAAAAGTTTTATGCACCAACATACCCGATCTTGTGGAATTCTTTTGGAATTTTTGGAGAATTTAAAAAAAAAACAAATCTTTTATTCTTTTTACGGATATTTGTCTTTTTATTTTAACTTTACCCTATATATATATATATATATATATATATATATATATATATATATATATATATATATATATTATATAACAGGAGGCATTTGGCATTAATGTCACCTCAATGCCAAATAATCAACTTTCATGCCACATAAGCATTTGTTGTCCAACTAAGCAATATTTTTATCCACCTAAGCAATAATATTTAATTTTCGGATTTTATGTATTAATTTTCGAAATTCTTAAGCAATTATTTCTAAAATTCGAATTTAATAAAAAATGACCATGGTGAGATTCGAACTTGGGTCGTTTGTAGGATTAGTATAAATAACTTGTGTGTTTACCACTTAGGCAACAAGTTATTTTCATAATTATGTTGCATACTATAATATATAAATGCCTATAATTATATTGGAATCCTATACTAATTATCTCTTTTAAAACTTATTATAGATATCTTTTCCTTAAATATAGTTTAAGGATATATCCTTTTAACCGATCACATACAGGGAAAAAAATACCCTCTTTTCCTCAAAACCCTAATGGTGAAAAGAGGTACGTTTTATATCACTGAATTCATTCCCAATTCATGAAGAGGTTTAGCTATTTCTTTGTGTTAACAGCATGTGTATTCTCTCTCAGGTTCATAATGATCCATGATTTTTATTTGGTCTCTTTAATGATTTATTATATTCATAAATGTTGAATAACTTTTGATTTGTTCTATAACTTTTGTATTTGATATGTAACATGGCGGCAACTGGAAGAACATGAACGTGTGATAACACCTAATCTTGCATGGCTAAAGGTAAATATTCTGTAACACTACGCTTTTTCTTCTTAATTGAATGAGGCTTAAAAAGTTATTCACTCTTGAATTCAATACAGTCAACAAAAAAGGATTACAATAAGCACAAGTTTGTTTTATTTTTTATTTTTTTATTATTATTATTATTTTTTTTAATTCTCAGAATAATATGCTGGGTTTTATACAATTTGCTTATGATTGCATGTTGTCAATGATTTTTGGTTGTTTGAAGAGACTATGATGTCTCAGAACCATTAAAAGGGATTGGATCACTTGATACATCGACCAAAACTTAATAGTATAAATCCCTTATGTCATTAGTTTATTCGCAACCCAGTTTAGATTGAGCATGATTCAAGGACTTTTTATATGCATGCATACACGCATTTAGTCTTAAGCATGTTTAATCTGATGATCATGGTATGTTCTTGCCTCTTTGGTTAGTTTGTACCCTACCTCAATGTACATTATCAATTCTTATGTTTGAAATTGTAATTGTACAATACTATTCGAGTCTTTTTTTCTAAATCAGGTCAAAGTTCAAGAGCAAGTAATTCAACCAAGTTTTAGAGTAGGCTTATTGGATTCAAAGAGCTCCTATATGAAATTCCAAACAACCCTTATAAGTATTAATTCTAAAAGTTGCGCAGAAATAGAGCCTCAATCAGAGTCTGACACACGGTGGGAGATGGACTGTAGCTATACCGACGTCAGAGTCCGACACATGCGGGCTGTGATTGGTACATTATTGCATATAGCCGTTTTAACAGATTAAATTTTGTAATTATTGTGAGTATTTTTCATAAGCCAAGTTGATGGGGGAGTCGTTTCTGATATAATATTGTTAGAATGTCAATCTAAGATGTAGATGATATAACTATTTATGTGGCAAAACGGCCAAGTGAGGAGGTTAGAGGGTATTACGGCGTCCACAGGTTATAGTATTTATGCTTTCCCGAGAGCAACATGAACAATCTTGTGTCCGAGTATCATCAGTACCAGGATGCAACTGCTGATGAGGAAGGAGAGTACGAGGAGGAGTATGATGAGGCTTAAGAATCAAGTGTTGATTACAATCAGTGGTTGTAATTTTAACTGTTATTTTATCTGAACACAGTAGAAAAGGTAATGGGTTGGTGCATTTTGTTTTACTTAAAATAGCTTTGGTGTAATTTGTCTATTTGGATCATAAGTAATGTTTCTATTTTCACAACCTATTATTGGAAATTAATGTCGTATCATAGTTTTTGTTCATGTGTGATTTGTAGTATGCTTTTTCTCTTAAAACTTTTAGCTTTACATCTGTATTTATCTGAGGTATGTGACTAATGCATGAATGATTGCTGCATCATTGTGACATTGTGTAGTAATTTAAAACTAAACCTTGCAACCAAGCCTTTAAAAGTTAACAAGTGTGGGTTCAGTGGCCGGTTTAAATTTGTAGGTTATTGCAGTTGCCAGTTGCGATCTCGATTGGAGTTGGGTTACATGCAATTTCTTATTTAACATGTGACTTCTCAAGACTAATTCACGCAACTAAAGAACAGTATGCACCGCTAGAATAGTTTTTTGGGGAAAAAGCCAAGAATTATTGGCATACTTGGTTTTTTTAGATATTTCTGGTGGACATGTTAGTAGCATATTTAGGCCTAAAGGAATATGCTCTTAACCATATGATAACAAGCCCAATCCATTTCTTTATGTTAGAAGAGGCAACAACATGGTCTCATATATTTACATAATGGGTCAATTCGAGTTTCGTTTCATATCTAACATGGTCCCATTAGAGGCTTTTCTGATTCAAAACTACAAAGATTATAGGAGCTGATCATTTATGCAGGTATGGATATATTACAATATTAGGTTGCAATGACTTCTATTCATATCTGAATATCTGACTCATGTATATATCCATTGATTTGTAAGTTTATACCTGTTTTTAATTGTGGCAAATTTTCAGGTGCACGTGGTTCTTGCACACATGTTTCGTAAAGTTATTAGCATTACCAAGTCTCACGGAATTCTTGGGCTTACTGATATGCTATCTTTCGGCTCATAGAAGAATTTGAAGAAATGTCAGACTTGTCTATGTATGAGGTAGGCACTTTGATTGTGTCACTAGCTTTGTTTTAATATAGTTCCTTCCATCACAATAGTTTGGAATATTACAGAGCTCACAACTATCCAAAAGGGATCAAAGCGTTTCCTGATAACAAAACAGTAACTGCTATGGATGTTCTGGTGCCAAAGGTAAGGCTTTATAGTTATATGCTTGATTATATCTTGCATCAAAAATTGGTATCAGATATACTAGTGACATTGAGTGTAATGTTAGCGGTCTTGACTTATAGATTTTGTCGATTTGGGTTGTGATTTACTCAAACGAGTCAAACGGGGCCAAATGAAGAATAGTTAGCTAAAAGTAAAATGGGTCAGATTGGTTGAGTGTCTTCGAAACTCTCTATTTAATGCACGTCTAATATTTTTCTATAAAAATATTCTGAATCCTGTGGATTTTGGTTGTGTATTCTGATGATAGGTGAGTTACTAATTCCAAACACCCAAAAGGCTAAAGACTTTAATGACTCACATGTAAGATCTGACATACGGCCATTTGAACATCAGGTGCAGACGGATTAATTTGTGATATATTCATGTGAATTTAACATGTAACTGACATTTATAAATCTTTGGTTTTGGGTGAGGTTTGAGTGTCCACATAATAAGAATCATAAAAGTGTCACACCAAAATTGAAATGTTGTGACTGTCTTGTATGGGAAAACTTAGAGTTAAACTTACTTAGTATGAATATGTTACGGTATTGTAATATTGGCAGTGTCATTTCACCAATGTTCTTTTTGTTTTTTTTCTACAAAAAGTACTCGAGTTTACCGAGCTCCCCAAAGACAAAGATGTTTAAGAGGTGTAACGGGAGGTATATATTATGAGTCATGCTGTTGTGAAAGCATAAAGTTAACTGTTTATGTAGTCTATATGTGCACAAGTGGTCAGGAACTTTTAATTGTTGTGTGCTTCGTATTTTAGATGAGAAGGGGCAGTGGGGCAGCAACTTTATAATGGGTGATTGATAGAGAGGGAATATGTTCACGACTGACAACCTGTGAAAGCATTTTTGACATGCTTAAATCTGTAGCTGGCTCCCTTCATCCATCTTATAATGACATGAGAGGTCACGATATAGTGATGTATAAATACAAAAAAGACCACCACATTCCCACCTCCATAAATCTTGGTTTCATGCCATAAATAATTGTTTTACCTAATATAAAATTGTCACATAACGCATCATATAAATATAAGCTTAACTATGGGTTTGCTAACATGTATGACATTCTAACATTTTTGGAATTGCTCATGATGGGTTGAATAATATGGGACTGTTCTTCATTATTTAAAGGTTTTAGCTTTGATATGAGCACCTAAGGTTTGTCAATTACTCATAAGAAGGCTGCAAGCAGTGATGAATGTATTGTATGCACAAGTTGATCATAATTCAAGGTTGTTAGCGAGTTTTAAGTACAAAACCTGAGTAATCACACTCTTTCATTTCCGGGTAAGAGAATGTGATCTATAAAATATCAAGCTTGCTGAGGTCAGTATAACATTGATATATTTGTTGAAAATCTAATGATGCATTTCTGATCCTAATATTCCAAGTAGCTTGCGGAAACTAACAAAAACGAGACCCCACCAAGAGAAATTTCACGATAGTAAAAATGTTTTTTTCTCCCTGATGTATGTGCTAAGATGTTTACTAACAATCTAACATGCTGAGTCTAGACTATTTCCCGTTTTTGATAAAGAGGGGTAATACCTTAATTAGAACTTCCGAATGAATAGGCACTGTTTTGTGATGATTGAACTTAATTCTTATATCTTTCATTCTTTCCTGTAGGAGCAGAAAGATAAACAACGTGAAATCTGAGCGGCTAAGTTAGTGAAAGATACACGACGTAAATCTCAGCGGCTGAATTGGGTAAGAAAGCAATCATTTTCACATGTAACATTATATTACATTCTTCAAATGACGTTTTGATGTACCGGAGATTGTCGCTAACATCACATATGAGAAGACTAACAAAAATGACATTTAAGAGGCAAGGTGAGTATCTGAACTTGCCTATCGTGTATGTAAATGTGATTATAGTTATTTGTTTAATAGTTAGTATAGTGGAATATTTCTCCTTTTCACTTCCTACATGCCACTATGATGTCATGTCTCATTTTGCTATAGCTATTAAAGGGCTAGCGTCTTGATTCAGCTCATGACATGCATGTAGTTTAGATAGGTTAGCTCTAGGTCTGCAAGCAGTCTGAGGAGTTTTCTACGTTAAGTCAACTCCATAACAACCTGAAATCAAGTTTTCGGGAAAAAGAAACGTCTGTTAAGCACCTTAATTTTGTGATTGAAAAGTTCCGGTTGGAATATCACGATAATTGATCATTGTATTTTACCTGATCACTTTGGACATCTGGTTGATGACTATAGCAGTGTGTCTCTGTTCGTTTCATCTTCTGACCTATTTATGTATTTTTTCTTAGAACCTATTTATGTATTTTTTCTTAGAATTTCGGTAATCTTTTTGTTTGACTTTGTTTATGTGGTTATCTTTCTATGGTTGACACTATTTATGTGACCAATCAGGACGCTTTTCCAACATTTCCAGATGCAGAGGCATTTGCCTGCATTGAAAAAGATCTGGGGCTTCCAGTTGATTCTATTTACTCATCAACATCAACATCTCTAATTTCGGCAGCCAGTTTGGGTCAAGTTTATAAAGCCAAGCTTAAGTATTTTGGGCAACATGTTGCTGTGAAGGTGCAAACACCTGGTATTGAGGAAGCAATTGGTCTAGATTTTTACCTTATAAGGGGTCAATGTATCGCTATAAATAAATACGTAGATGTAATTACATGTGATGTTGTTGCTTTAATCGACAAATTCGCGAGAAGAGTTTATCAAGAGTTTAACTATGTACAGGTAAGTTCTCCTTCCCAGTCGCACCAATAACATGTTCTCTCAAATTATCTGATTTTTTTATGCATAGATCATTGCATCAACTAGAGAAGTTGAGGCAAAGCAGGTGATATATGCTCCCTACAACATTATGCCTCTCGATTCTGCTGGGGAATCACAGTGCATCATGCAGTTCGAAGAGGTAGCCACACCTTCTATTAATTTATCTATGAAAGATGTAGCACAGGCACTCTGATAAGGGGAAAATTTCACTTTTATTCATTTATTTATCTCTGTGGAAATGCAGATTAAGGCAGCAGTCTCTGCCATTAGGAACACGCGTGGCTAAAACTGGCCACCTCTGTTGATCAACACCAGCAGAAATCAGGAGAACTGGATCTTCTTGATTGGTTAAGGGCCATGTTTGGGTTTCAGGCATGTAGTCTTTCGAGAATAACTCTATCAATTGAAGATAGTGTCATCTTATGTCATGTTGTTTGAATCTTTATTTTCCAGAAAGACAATGTAAGGAACCAGAGGGAGCATTTGATATTGCAACTTGCCCATCCTCAAGCAAGGTTGATGCCTAAGCCTGAACCGAGTAACAAGGCATGAACCTAATGTAAAACCTGCTTCTATTTATTTTGACCAAACTTTCTTGACTTTGCAATGGTTTATTTATATTATCTGTCAAAGGCTATTTCTCATATGATAGAGATTCAAGAGATTCTGTATAACTAGGATAAACACTTATGCAATCCCAGACACCCCCTTACTATTTATTTGGATATGATTATATTGATTTCGGTATCAACAGATTTGTTTGATTCTCTTAAAATTGTTATATGGGGGTTTCTCGATTTTGCTAATCTTGTGTGCGTTAGTGCGTAGTGTGTACTGCGTTTTTAAAGCAGATATGCGTATCTGAGTGTTTGTCTCATACGGCTTATATGTTATTTTTTGAGTTAGTGCATAGTGTTTACTGCGTTTTTAAAGCATATATGTGTATCTGAGTGTTTTTTTCATACATGCTTATAAGTTATTTTTTGAGTATATAAACTTGATAGAAGAAGCAGTTGTCTAAGAAAATTAAACTAAAATAAGTAATCTCACATTGGTGCATTAAGAGGGGAGTGTGATGAAGATAAAGAACAACTAAACGCTACACTGTTGTATCAGGAAGTGTATGAGTCAACCAAGATCAGCGTAAACACTCAAATCAAATCGTTCATTTCTCATGTGTACATATATCTGGAAAAAAATGTAGTAGTTTTAAAGCATATAGTAAATGTAGCAATTGATGTTCCAAATGAATATTATGATGATTCTTTGTTGTAACTGACATAGAAATATGAAAACTAGATATTGATTTGATGTTGATAAATTCTATTTTCGTCCTACAAGTCATATGATGCGAAAACGCACAAGTGTTTAACATACTTTTTAGTGTAACACCAATTTTATAACAAGAATAATTATCAAATAGAATAATATGGTATCACTCTTTCATCGCAAATGTCCGGCTTTTGGAAATTTTGGGTGGCCTATAGTGTTCTCTTTTGGTACAAACAAGTAAATAAAAATTAGCTGAAAGGTAACGAGCTAAACATGTCAAATGGATCCAGAGTCACTCAATATTCACAAAACCTCCCAACTATCCCATTAAAAACATTACTTTTTTCTTTTTTCTCAAATAATATTTTTTTTCTCAATTAGATCCTTATCACGCTATTATTTTCAACCTTAAAAACTTTGATTCTTTTCTTACACGTTGAGTAATCTTTTGTTTTTCTTTCTCACATAGAGTTAGGTATCACATTCTAGATTCAATTTGCGGTGCTTCGATATGGATATGACATTGAACAACAACCACGGATCATCAACAATATTAGATTATTGTTCATTAGCCTCCCATCATGTCAATTTAGGTATGCCATTTACAAATACATACAGGTAAACATAAAGTAATTTTTATAGGTTATACCTTACAAGTTATATTAAAATATCCACATGATCACTTATTGTTTTGTGTTTTTTATGTATGCCAAGACTATGAGTCATTGAACCACCAGATGCTACGATCATTAGTTGACGAGGTGAACATGCTAAGAAATAAACAATCGTTATACCATGACAACGACGATGATTATGATGATGATGTGGAGTGAATCTTCTTGCCTCTCAAGACCCACACATCAAGATCAAAAAATTCCACCTTAGTTGCACTCCTTCTTTACGATTACCCTCATTCTTTCGCTATAGCAAATTATGTCAACGATAATTATAAAACATGCCCGCCCATTGGGCGGGCTTCGACCACTAGTATATATATATATATATATATATATATATATATATATATATATATATATATATATATATAGGTTTGGGTTATTATGAAAAGTTTCTTAGAATGAAAAGAATGAGAAGGCACGTGGAGGTGACATGTGTCACCTTTGCCACATCACCATACCCCCCCCCCCCGCCCACCCCCCCCCGCCCGGGCGAAAAATTTTTTTTCTAGCAAAAAAAAATATTTTTTTGGGCAAATTTTTTTTCCTACCAAAAATTTCCTGCCAATTTTTTTACTGCATCACAGATATAAAGTTACTGCATCACAATCATGATTTTAGTGCATTAAGGTTATAAATTACTGCATCATAGTTATAAAGTTATTGCATCACAATCATGATTTTAGTGCATTAAGGTTATAACCTTGATTCTAGTGCATCATACTTGATGCACTTAACTATTAACTATGATAAAGTAACTTATAATAAAGATGCACCAAAACTTATTAGTGCATTAAGGTTATAAGTTACTGCGTCACAATTATGATTTTAATGCATTAAGGTTATAAATTACTGCATCACAGTTATAAAGTTAATGCATCACAATCATGATTTTAGTGCATTAAGGTTATAACCTTGATTTTAGTAATAAATTTTGGTGAGACCTTTTTTTTTCTTTTTTTTTTTTTTACTGTGATGCAGTAATAAAGTTTTTTTTGGAGGGATTTTTTTTTGCGCGGGGGGGGGGGGGGGGGGGGGGGTGAGGGTGACACATGTCACATGACATGGTAAGGTGATGTGACAAATGTGACACATGTCATCTCCACATGCCTTCTCATTCTTTTCATTATAAGAAACTTTTCATTTTAACCCTACCCTATATATATATATATATATATATATATATATATATATATATATATATATATATATATATATATATATATATATATATATATATATATATATATATATATATATACTAGCTTCATAGCCCGCCCGAATGGGCGGGCTAGCTTCATAATAATACATATTGAATTCTAAATGTTGTTTGAATACAAAAAGATAATGAAGCTGTACATCATAATAAAAAAGTATGCTGCCTATTCAAATACGAAAAAAAAACTTCTTTATAAACGACGTTTGTTGTCGAGTTTGAGTAGTTTTCGTCTTTGTTGCAACATAGAACCTTCAATCATTATTCACTCACATAACATAGACCACTAAGTCGGTCTTTGTAAGCATCACACTTCAACTGAATAACTCATGTCCTGCACGGTAAAAAACGAAAAAACTCAATTAGCCCAACCATTTCATTCAAGACATACGATGAAGAGTAAAAGGATTTTTACGAAACTTGATCAAATAATTGAAAAATGTTCAGTGTGCAAAAAAGCAGATGCATACCAAATCTGAATCTGTAAAGCAAAAGTGCAAGTTTATCATCATGTTATTTGTAATCGTCAAAGAAACCAATGAGCTAATGTCCAATGTTCCAAAGTACAATATTTATCTTTTCTTTTAATAAAACTGCCAAAATAAGATTATGAAAGTGTTCCTAAGCTTGATGATTTTCTTGGCGTAGACACATGTATTTTCCACTCACTTGGGTAGTCATTGCACAGAGGTACACTATACAATGCATCAACACAACTTTTACCTAAGAGCATCATCACCGTACTTTGATACATTGCAAAAAAATGTAGTTTAACAAAAAATTTATAACTATAGCAGATTCATGGATTAGAAGACTACATAATCGAGATAGGAAACTTACAACTAAATAATATATAAATCGATAAATATTATAAACATAAAAAACCATAATTAGACATGTCCCGATCAAAGATCTAAACAACTTACCCTTTGAACTAATACCAACTTGTCATATTTTTGCTTTGTTGGTCCTTGTTTCAACATTCTTCAACTGCATCAACATTAAAATACAAAAAAATAATTTTTTATTAACCAATTTTTGGTTCAGTAACAAAAAATAGAGATCCAACTAAATTAGATTCAGAAAAGGGAGAACAGTTTTTTTAATAATACAAACATATGGATCTCTAACCTTAGTTCTCTTGAGTTTTTCGAGCCACTTGAGAGTGTTCAAGAATGGAGCTCATTTGCTCACCTATGTATCCCAACAAAAAATATGTACACATACAATCACACACCAGCGACGAAACATGTATACATACAATCACATGATCACTAAAAGCAACGACTCTTTTCCTACATTCATGATATACTACCAACCCACATAAAAGGGGTAAAACTTACTCTATTCCGGCGTGATCAGTCGACATCGTAGAATCCTTTTTGTGACAGTAATAGTGTGTTGCATCCAACTGCTGTGATAAGATTACTTATCACAATTAGTATGACAATCTTCTGAATTAAATAAAATTACTATGTAATAACTAACATATGTACAAACTCACAGATCGATCTAGAGCAACAGTTGCAGCTTTGCTTATCCCGGTCTTCGCATTCCCTTAATGAACCTAATACTACAATAAACAGAATGCTACAAATTGCTTATCAGTAATACTCCATCATCTAGTGAGCTCATGATGACAAAATGCAAACCGAAACTGCTTTTCAGTAAAATACTACTTTGTAATTGCAAACAGCTTAGAGAAACCTCAGAATTTCACTGGTCTTTATAATGAAGTTCGTACCTGAGATACAGTTTTTAGCAGTGGCGATTCCCTCTCATCCATTTGTCAATTTTAAACAACTACAAAAAATTCATAGCTGCCAAGACTGGTGAGATCATATGGAATTCGTAAAAGGCGAGTGCTTTGGTGGAGCAGCAAGGTATTTAGAAGAATAAATACATAGATATATTTTACAGATGACTGGTTTCAGCCAAGACCCATTTAGAAATGAAAATGAGTACATGAAAAACGCAGAGGACTGGTTTCAGCCAAGACCCATTTTGACCAACCCACCCATCCACTTATCCTGCCATCTCTAAAAAAGATTATAGTAATTGCAGGCTTGACTGTCACCTGTTGCTTACTAAGACCGACTTGCCCGATTGGTGGTTGGGAGATTACAGAGACAAAGGAAGGAAACAATGAGTCTTGCAGTTATAAACATTAAGTTACTTTATGAGAAGAAAATACCTAAAAACTGCCCAAATAGATGGTACCAAAGTGCGAGAATATTCATCAACCTGGGCATTAATGAACACAAGAAACAACATAAAAATATGACCAACAAAAATGTACAGACGAACGGGCAAGACAATGATGTACCAGTATTGCTCCATTCTTGTCCACTTTCATACCCACGGTCTCCAATAACAAATTCTGCAATATAAAACCAATATAAGCCTACTATTCTAATAAAGAAATAAATTTAGTTGCATGGTGTTTATTCACTTATGAGTTGACTCAATAACATATCTTTTGTTGAGAGCTTGTAGCTCAAAGCGTATATTGGTAGCAGACATGAGTATACTTAGTAATCATGTTAAACTATTATTGAGACATTGAATATGTCATTCATCATGTTCGTTATCATCATTTCATACGAATTCTTTAGGCTAAAAATGCTTACAAAAGGCCACCACCTTTATGTTCTTATTCTTCTTCAACTTTTACCATTCGAATGTAACATTATCTATCATATACTAAGTTTTTTTTGTAATTATACGTTATTGCCTGAGATACAACAACTAAGTGCTATTACATAGGAGGTGGATATAAAAGAAATTTGTAGCTTCAAGTACCTTTGTATTCGGCTTGCGTCCTGTGGCAAACATAACATGTGAGAAGCCCTCAGTTTTTCTTTTATCAGTTTTCAAGGAAAATGAACCACAACTAAACACCTCCCAGTTTGTAGATTGGTAGATATATTTAATTCAAGAATGCACATCTGGTTAGGTGTACAAATATTAGAGCAATAATTGCTTGATAATAGCAATAAAAGAGAAGAATCAGAGCCATACTCCAGATGACGAATTTCGAATTTTCCTTGTTGGTGACCTGATGGTGACAAATTCCTCTGCCGGTGCAGGGTGGACACCGACGGTCGAGTCAAACTGGGCCTTGGTCAAGCCAGCTTTAATAGGGACCGCATATCCCTGTATTTAACACAAATTAGATCATACAATAAAGAAAAACCTACAATAACAGAAATATTATATAGCAACATGAGCAAACTCCGCTGAATCTTCACCACACATGTGTAACCCGACCACTTGTCAGTCTTTGCAGACACCATGAGTTTCATAAAAACTCTATCGGGAAGGCCAGATAGTAGCCTTTAAAGGCCTAAACTTTGCTGCATAGATGTCGATGTCACCATATGCTTCTATTGCCTGTAATTTTGTCTTGAATTAATAGACGCATGTGCTAACAAAATATACGGAGGTAGCATTTTCGATCCATTATTTATAAACGGATTGTGTTTTATAGCCTACGGGTCAAATAAAATAATCAAATGAGTCGGATAGGCCGAGAATTATGCAAAGTCTATTGTTTATGCATTAAACCTATAAAATTTTCATTTATAGATTAAAAGTATTATTAAGATAGTACTCATCACACCTCGTTAACTATTAAAAAAAACTATTATAATGGACGGAAAAGTGCTGGTCAGTCAACTCAATTCTCATTTATAGATTAAAAGTATTATTAAGATAGTACTCATCACACCTCGTTAACTATTAAAAAAACTCATTACAAGACGATGTCGGACTTTTGATGGTCAGTCAAAATGAAGAAGAAAATGATCCAAAATTTACATGGTCAAAATACTTGTTTTCAACAACTGATGTACAAAATAGAGCTAGTAAAATATGTAAAAATAAAGCGTTTGAAAGATAGTTAAAGTTGACAGTTTCAGCCCTTGGTGAAAACGGTTAACAAAAGTTTTGCACCATGTGTACCAACACAGTAAAGAACCAATTACCGTTTGATAGGGTGGAGAAACAATCTCACTAATAAGAGCTACTGCAAGCGTTACAAACAACTCCATCAACTCAAATTTTTTCAACGATAATGCATCCATCAACACAAAGCATGTCAATGAGAAACAAATAATTCATTCCATTTTGAAAGAACTATACTTAAAAGTTTCTTATTCTAGTTTGTAATCATACCAGAATGTACATAATTTTTTTTTAGTATAGATAGATTTTTAGCGCTAAATAGCTAGTTATAATCAAAACTCAAAAGATAGTATAAAAAATACAACTTCAAAAACTTCAAATTAAACCATAAATCATCAACAAAAATCGTACCTTTTTTTCCGGGAATGAACCACCAAGCTTCAAGGGATCTCCAATTTGAGTCGAAAAGAACCCTAAATAAAAAATAAAAAAAATAAAATAACCACAAATTTAAAACCAAAATCAAAACCCTTATTGAAAAATATAATTAGGTTTAATCACTCGCATGTATATAGTAACTGAACTGTAATTGAAAATCCAACATACCCGATTGGTGCTTATTTGATCTAGCCTTTTGAACTGCATTTGGTGATTAATTTCCTGATTCTTTTTAATATAGAAGTTGATGGCAGGTTAATGGTAGAGAAGATGAATCTGTATTTCAACTATGTCAGATACTACGAACTAAATTACCATAAAAACCGCATGAATAAATTCCAATGAGACCAACTCCAAATCATCATTCAAACAAAAGAAATCAAAAGGTAATATCAACGTGTAAAAGTAGAATCACTACAAACTGACATCGCATAATCAAGTTCATGTTCTTCTTAATTCATCAACAAATACTATCATTTTACAAATCGGCCAAACCAATCAATAAGTCATGCACATAAACATAAACGCCCAATTTAAACATAAATGCCCAATCATTAAATACTGAATTCGAATAAATAAATTCGACATGGTATGAAAAATCATAGCAAATTAAGGGTTCAAATTCATTCTAAAAATTTGTGTGTCTGGGACATATGAAAACATACTTGTTCGATAAAAATTCATTCAAATTCATAGCAAATTAAGTGTTCAAATTAGAATTAAAAAATTGAATTTTACCATAAAAACCTTAATTTGTAGCCAAACCAAATGAAAAAAACATATTTGTTCGATAAAAAAAACGAATTAGAAAGATAATGAAGGCCGGATGTTATAAGATGAATTCAGAATTTGTACCAAATTAGAGATGATCCGATCGAGTAATTTTGAAGAGTATTAGGTTCGAATTAGGGTTTTGAATTTGATTTGATGATTATGTGTTTCATTGTGAGTGAAAAAAAGGGATTTGAATTAGAAAATGCAGAGATAAATAAGGAATGTGAGAATAAAATGGGGAGGTTATGAAGAAGTGTTGACTGGAAGTATAAATGGGGAGGTTATGAGTAGAAGGTGAAGTATATTAGTTTGGAAGTAGAAGATGATAAACAAATATGTCTATTGCCTCAGTGGTTGAGGCGTGGGTATTGAAAGTAGAGACCCATGTTCGAATCTTGGCTGTGGCAATTTTTTTTTATAATGTATCCGGGACAAGTGCCATGGTGGCATTTCCACCTCATCATAGAGGCGCCATGTCATCATTAAAATGCCTAGTAACCATTATATATGTGTCATGCTTAGTCCCATATATATATATATATATATATATATATATATATATATATATATATATATATATATATATATATATATATCTATATATATATATATATATATATATATATATATATATATATATATATATATATATGATAAATGATGCCAATAAACTGTTGTTATTTGATATCATCAACCATCCTCCCACTTGAACTTTACTTGTCCTTGAGTAAACCTTTAGATTATCTTATGAAAATGTATCCTAAATGATTATGATCTTTTTATAATTAAGCATTTATTCGTTAGTCTAAATTGCACAACAAAACACCTCACAAAATAGGAAAATGAAATCACTCAAATCACTCAACTAATCTATTGTGGTAACATTTAAATAATTCGATCAATTGCTCAGTCGTGATGAATATTCTATCATAAGCTTGGCAAGGATACGCTTCTCTAAAGCTAAGGAGTAACAAGTCTAAAGCGGTAAAATGAGTTAAATGTGATAAGGTTATGCATAGCTTTTGTTCAAACATCTCCTATACAAACTCAATAGATCGCCTGCGCGAATCCTTGATTCCTGAAACAATGGATGATCACTAGTGTGTATCTTGGATCGCTGGCGCGTTATTTTCATAACGGCTGGTCACCAAAACACACACTAGATCGCTGGCGCGCCATTTAATTTCTCAAAAACTCGGATGTTCACTACCTTATTCATGCATTTGACATTCTTACTAAGCTATAAAAGGGTAGGGATAAGATAAAATGTTGTTAAAATAAAATCACAAAAGAAATAGATTAAGTCCATAAAAATGAAACAATGTGGTTAATTACTTACCGACCTTCCCTTGAAAAAGACACAAATCATTGACTAACTCACCCTTTATCATGAAGATTCAAGCTTTAAGTAGACACGAATTAGACTCAAAGATGACTCAATCAAAGAACAAACCTTAGTTGGCGTTCTCATAACAACCAAGTCCCTTGCAATCCATAAATATAGTACAACAAATAGCGGCGATATCTCCACTAATACATAACTTACATCGTTGGTTTATAATACGTACCAAAAAATAATCAATTATCGTATAATATAACTTCGGTTAAGCTTTTACAAACCAATTATCTCACTTCCTCATTTTTTTTATATTTTTTAATTACTAGTGGTGTAAAATTTTACCACTTCACCATAAAAATCAATCTGAATAATTTTTCCCCATACTTTTTAATACGTCAGATGTAAAACTAATAGTGAAAGAAGTAAACACACGAAAAATGAAAATACAAAATCTACTTTCACTTTCCATTGCATTGTGCAATTCCCGACCTTTACTTAGAAAAAAAATGCATCCCATTGCGATGTGCAATTCCCGACCTAGCCATAGACAAGAAACATACACAAATACAAAGGAAATAAACCAAAGTAACCAACCACGAACTTAATTTATAGGGCAGGCTAAGGTGTATAGGTGTAACGAAACAATTTTAAAACCTAAAGGAATGGCTCTACAGGTTTTTCTAGGGGTATCTTACTCTAAAAATTAAAGTAACAAAAGGGTTTAACATGGGTTTAACTATTAGACAAGTCACATCAATTAAATACAACATAACATATCAAGGCCTTTGCTCCTCAGTTAGTTCTAGTGGGCTCTGCAAGTTTTTTGCCATCAGTTCGTCATCCATCTTCTGTCTTGCTAGCTTGGCTGCTGCAGCTGCATCTTCTGCTTGGATTCTTGCAATCTCAGCCATGCTTGCTTCATCTTCCAGAATCTACCCTTTAGTCTTTTTCGGCTCAGAAGTCTCTTCCATTATCCCTTCTGTTGGAATCACTCCTAAACCATAATCAAGTGTTTGTAATTAATATGTAATAGGTAGCTTATTATGGCCTTTATGTTTGTTATTAGCCTTAAGCTTATGTTGAAGGCCCATGAGCTTAGGCCCAAGTCCATTAAAGAAAGGATGGAAACTAGGAGTGTTGCCCTAGCTTTCCTCCTATAAATACCTTATGTAAACCTTCATTTGAAGGCTGGTTATTCAAGTTATTCTCTTTCACTCATGCCTTACGCATAACCGTCTTTATTATTGTGTGTGTGTGTGTTAGATCTTGTTCAATCGCCTTATCTCTTTCTATATTACTTGTGTTTGTAAAACTAATGACCTATCAGTGGTATCAATCGCCTACTAGTTGGGTGAACGTATTGTTTGAAGTGAGTTTTGGTCTCACGCATAACGTACGGTACCATATCTTTGGTTAGCTTAAAAACGCATTTTTTACACTTTTTAATCTAAGATTCTTGTACTTTCAACGTTATAAGGTGTTAAACTAACGTTTTTTGGCAAAAAGTTTGGAACTTTATGCGTGGATCATTGTTTTTGAGCTAGTTTTTATTCGTGGGTGTAGTTCTACGCGTAACTGTTTTAGAAGGTTTGGTTCATCAAATTTCACATTCTTGTGTTATTTGGTGATCTTGAAGCTATTTCATCACACAAAAACTGGTTTAGAAACATATTTGAGCAAAATCAAAATTACGAGTAATCCTACGCGTAGCAAAACCCTAAAACTACGCGTAAGATTTTCCTTGGTTTGATCTTCATTTTCGTGGTTTACTCCGTGTTTTCTTGCTTGGATAAGCCTGAAAATACGTCGACTTTGGATATCTTTTGCACTGTGAAGTGTAAAAGATCACTTGGGATAAAACCCTAAAATTACGCATAAGCATAAGCTTACGCGTAGAAATCCTACGCATAAGATTTATCTTACGCCTAAGCCTAGTCTTACGCATAAGATAATCCTACGCCTAACTTTCTACGCCTAACTTTTGTCTACGCATAACTTTAGCGTCTTTTCCCTACTTACGCGTAAGCTAAATCTACGCGTAACTTCTTATTGTTACGCGTAACTTTGGTGTTTTTACGCATAAGTGCTACTTGGCTATTGTGATTTCTACGCCTAAGGATACTTCTTCATCAAAGGTTCATTCGACTACAAAGATCCATTTTTACCAACACAAGTTTTCAACATGTCTCAACCACCATACTCTAACTATTTCCCTTACACTTATTCTCAACGACAACAACAACTAATTCCACAACATCAACAATGGAATCAACAACAAGCAATTTATCAACAACAATTTAATCAACAACATACTCCACATCTTGGTGCAATTTCCCCACCACAAATGGTTCAAACACCGCCAAGCCTTCAAGTTCAACCCTACACAAATGAATTCAATCAACATCCATCAAGGAACACTATGAAGGAACCCACTTGGTTTGCAAAGATGTGTGAAGCTTTAAGCAGCCAACAATCAATTCATGAGGCTGGATCACTTGATAGACCTCCAATGCTCACTCCAGGAAACTACGATCAATGGGTGATAAGGTTCTTTAGATTTTGTGATCTGAAGAAGCCACATGCAAAGTTCTTAAAGAAGGTTATCTTGGAAGGTCCATTTGAGATGCCTACTGTCATTGTACCCGGAGATCCAAATGCCATTCCACCAAGAGATGAACAAATGAACATTGCTACTGTTGCAGACTTGAATCCTCAAGAACTTCTACACTATGAAGCAGATGAACTTGCAATGGAATATATCCTCTTAGGATTACCAAACCCAATTCTTCGTAGTGTTGATGCTCAAAAGACTGCACAGAAAATGTGGGATCATATTCGTCTTCTTATGGAAGGATCTGTACTCAATCAGGAGGATTTGGAATCCAAAATTTACTTGGCTTATGAACACTTCATGATTGAACCTGGAGAGACACTAGAGTCCTATCATCATCGATTTTCAGACATCATCAATGATTTGGATAAACACAACATCATCATGCCAAGAATTGCAGTGAATACTAAGTTCCTGAGTAGTCTTGGTCCTGAATGGGAGAAGTATGTCATTTTTCTCCGTCAAGCGAAGAATATGCATCATTCTACATATGGATTGTTGTACGATTACTTGAAGCCTCATGAGAAGGAAGTTGATAGGGAAAGGATTCTCCGTGCTCAAATTGCTCCACCTACACATCCGAAAAATCAACAACTTGCCTTATATGCTCAACAAAGTTATCCTCCTCAACAAGCAACTCAACCAACTGCCTCAGTCACACCAAACGATCCATCACAGCAACCTCAACAAAATCAATTGGTTCCTTACAACAACAACAATGATCAAGCACTTCATAGTCAAACTAATGAGGAATCCGATCCGTTCGAAGCATTGCAACAAGGATTTGTTATGATTGCTAATGCTTTTAGCCGTTATACCAACAAATCCAACAATCGTATTCGTTCCTCATCCAATACACGAAATCAGGCTGTTGTGAACAATGGACGAGTTGAAGTTCAGAATCGTGGTTATGGTCGTCCAATGGGAGGTGGTCAAGGGTTTAATGCTATGGGTAGGAATAACAACAGAGCTCAAGTGGTGGAACAGGGAAATGCTCAGAATGGGTTGAATGGTCTTCGATGCTACAACTGCAATGAGAAGGGACACCTGGCTAATGCATGCCCAAGCCAAGGACTAAGGGCAGTGCTTATTTCAAAGAGGCTCTTCTTTTGGCTCTTAAGGATGAAGCTGGTGGATCTCTCACAAACAAAGAACAGAGCTTTATGGCAGATGCAGACTCAGATGATGATATGGAGGACTTGCAGGCCAATGCAGCTGTTATGTTGATGGCTAATATGCATGAGTTACACATGAGTGAAACAGGCCCAGTGTATGACACTGATGGCTTGTCTCAGGTACCCGAACAAACCATCATCATATCTGAACTAATATCTCCGCCAATATCTGAATCCGGCACGGCTCAGACTGTTCAAAATGAGTCAACTACATCTCATTCTGACGATTTTCAAATAAACCCTGTAGTTACATTTGACGATCAAGATGACCTTATGGTTTCCTTTGATAATCAAATTGACTCCGTGGTTGTACTTGAGGATCTAAATAATGATCATGTTGTGACTCACGTTGAACAAGCCGAACTGTTGCCTCATCCAGATTTTGCTCGTTCAATTCAAGACCATCAAATCAAAATGGAGGAATGTTATGCATTAAATAAGGACTTAAAAAGCAAAAATGCACTGTTAACCAAGGATTTTGAATGCTTACAAATGCAACTCAACTTTTTCAAAACTCAAGAAAACCGTGAAAAAGGTTTTGAAGCCGCTTTTGCTAAATCTCATCAAAACGAAAAATATTTAGAGAGACAGATGCGTGATCTAGCCGCTTCGAAGAATGCTTTGTTGTCTGAAATAGAACAACTGAAACATGAACATAAAAAGCAAATTAACGCTCTCACCTTGGAAAATCAAAAAGCTAAGGCTGAGTTGTTAACTTGTCAAAAACAGTTCTCCGCATACAAAAAGCATTCAACAAATCGGGTAGATGACCTTCTTGAAGAAATTATCGGCTTGCAAAACAAAATTAAAGAGTTTAAAACTGTTGTTTACAAACATGGTGAATCAGTAACAGCTATTGAAAAGTTTACTTTAAAACCCAATCCAAAAGGATATGGACCAAATCTAGCTGATTACAAACCAAAGCTTTCACTAAAAACATTCAAACCAAATCCTGAAGTTTCCAGTGCAGAATATAAAATTAATGATACTGTTATGAGTGTTGTTGAATATCATCGTCAAGAGGAATTAGATGCAGAAGACGAGAGTCGATCAAAATTAAAAACGGTTGTTTACAACAAACCTTTTAATTATTCTAAACCGGTCACTTTCGTCACACCAACGGATTCTTCTAACACACCAAGGGTTATCATCAAAACACTTGAGTCTTCTAATGTTAATCCCCAACCAGATTATGCACAAACTTATGGTCCTTTACCTTCCATCAGTGAAGTAAACTCAAAACCTGAAAATCGCAAAATTCTTAGATATTTTGACATTTTCATGGCTGACCTCAAAATTTTACTACATGAGATAGAATATCGTTCTGAAATCAAAATTGATCATTTTCAATCGCCTCTGGCGCGAGAACAAAGAGACATTTTTCAGAAAAATCTTTTACCTAACGTTAAAAATTTGAAAAGTTGTGCATTAGCTTGGGAAAAGGATTTTCATAAGGAACTTGGAGTGATGAAGGTCGTTTTCGAGAAAATAGAAACATCTATTTCTAATACTAAACGTAAAAAGAAACTTTTGAGAAAAGATGTTGATCGACTCTTGAAAGATGTTATCTGTGCTGATATCCATAATGTTGTGTTACTCCATTCTTTGCCACATGCATCTGATTATATCTCTGCTGATAATGTTGACTCTGTCATAACTGTTGAGAATACTGATAATGTGCTTCAGATCGAGTCTTTAAAAGCTGAAAATAAACGATTGCTTAACGAACTTTTCAATGCAAAACGTCGTCTTAATTGGTGTGAAAAAGATATTCACAATCAACAACTTGGGTTTCAAAAGAAAATCGCTCAGTTGCATGAAAAATCTTCTGATCCTACATTTGCGCAACTGGATGATCAAAACATGTCTTTGAAAGGTCAAATCTCAAAATATGAACAAGAACTTGTAAAAGTTAAACAGGAATATGGTGTCATATTTGATTTACTCAATAAGACTCATCATGAAGCATCAAACGAACTTGATCACTATCTTGCTCACACTAGAGAAGTCATGAATTTTGCTGGTAATATTCGTTCTGAAAATCAAGATTTGATTCACACTATCTCTAAGTTAAGAGAAATGTTAGGAAAGTATGAACAACTTCCGCCAACCATCATTAAGAGATTAGCACCTGTAACACTTAGTAATCATGCACCTAGAATCCCTAGTGCCAAATCACAAGTTTCTAACGTGCTTCCTTCTACTGAAACAGGAATAGTTGCGTCTTTTCCAAACGTCCGCACTTCACAGCCTAGGAGCACTCAATCGAAGAATAGGAAGTTGCGACCTAAGAAAAGATCAATAAGGAATGCTAAAGTAGAAGAACACCCTAGAACTATGAATAAGACTCACGTTGCTTCCACTACAGATATTGCGTCTGGCAAATGTAATAGAAATAGTGATGTAACGAATGCTAAACCGTTAAGTACTTTTGATATTCAGTCTGATGCACCTTGTGTTATTTGTCGTAAAAGTATGAATTCTGATTGTCATGACAAATGTGTTGCTAAAGCTATAATCTCTCGTTTACGGAATCCTAAGAATCGAAATACCTCTAGGCCCACTAATCATTCTAAGTCTGTGCTTGGTAGACCGCCTTCTTTAGATTCTAAGGTAAGCATTGCTGTCACTGTAGCTCCAGTTTCACCTCCTAAGAATGTAGTACCACCTAGTGCATTCACAAAGACTAAAGCAAACAGTAGTTATAGATGGCAGAAATGGATATATAACACATTAGGTTTTAAATGGATGCCTAAAATTATTAATGTGTGTATGTCTAATATACCTGCTTTGGAACCCTCTAACATTTTGGGTTCCACATCTACTTCTATTCCATCTGTGTCGTCTGTGTGTAATGCAGGTGATACAGATCATTCTCTGGATTGTTGATAGCGGATGTTCCTGACACATGACAGGCAACCTTAAACTGTTATCAAACTTTATTGCAAAGTTCATTGGCACTGTCAGGTTCGGGAATGATCACTTCGCAACTATCATGGGCTACGGAGACTATGTCAATGGGAACATCGAAATCAGCAGGGTTTACTATGTGGAAGGCCTCGGTCATAATCTGTTTTCAGTAGGTCAGTTTTGTGATGGAGATTTGGAGGTTGCTTTCCGGGAGAAAACTTGTTTCATTCGTGATCTACAAAGAAATGACCTTATGTCTGGCTCGCGTAATTCTAGTCTCTACACTATCTCTATGCAAGACATGGTTGCTTCATCTCCCATCTGCTTACTTTCAAAGGTAACATCAACAAAATCCTGGCTATGGCACCGTCGTCTCTCACATCTAAACTTTCAAACCATCACCAACCTTGCTCGACACAAACTAGTTGAAGGTCTCCCACGATTCTGGTATTCAAAAGATCACCTTTGATCAGCTTGTGAACAAGGAAAAAGCACTCGTGCTCATTTTCCTTCAAAGGTGGAACACAGCTCTCAGCATGTGCTTCATCTTCTTCACATGGATTTGTGTGGCCCGATGCGCGTGAAATGATTAATGGCAAACGCTACATCTTAGTAATTGTTGATGACTACTCACGATGGACTTGGGTATACTTTCTTCGAAGCAAAGACCAAGCTCCACAAATGATCATCACCTTTCTCACGAAAATACAGGTTCAGCTCCGCAACACCGTCAGAATAATCAGAACAGAAAAAGGAACTGAATTTGTTAACCAAACTGATCCGTGCTAAACCGTCAAGCTACCTCACACAAGCTAGCCACTTGTGAATGGCTAACCGTAAGAAGCTTAAAACTGCTTAAAACACAAATACAATGAAGATCAGAGAATACAATGAATTCCCGAGTCGTTTAGTCCCACGGAGACTCAATGGTGTGTAAACACTAATTCAGATGATAGAATGATCACTAAGGATAGTGATCAGTAAAGATTTAGATTGAATTATTACACTACTGATTGATTGGAATGTATTTGGATGCAGAACTGGAAAGCACAACAATCAGATAAAAGAAACGCAAAATGTACGTTTAAAAACTACGTATACGTACAAAATAAAAAGTGAATCTAAAAAATAAAAGACCTAAAAATATGAAAATGACATTTTTGGAATCCTAAAAATAAAAGAAAATTATTAGAAAAAGAAAATTATTTTTATAACTATTTTTTTTTAATTATTATTAATTAAAAACTATTTTAACTATTTAATAAATACTATAAAATAGAAGAAAATACAAAATAAGGCTAGAAAAATAAAATTATGATTCAGAAAAATCTAAAATATTATAAAACTTATTTTAAAATTAAAAATATATTTTTCACCCTTTTTATCTAATTATTACTAATTAATAACTATTTAAAATACACTTAAATACTAGAAAATATAAAATAAATCTGGAAAAATGAAATTTTAACTTGGAAAAATCTAAAATATGATAAAACTAATTTTAAAACTGAAAAGATATTTTTTATGCTTTTTAATTATTTATTACTAATTAATTACTATTTTTTAACTATTTAAAATTATAATAAATACTAAAAAGATTAGGAAAATTATGAAACTTTTTCTAAAAATACTATATGATGACAGAAAACTAACAAAAGTATAAAAACAAGATTTGCTTATTAATAAGCTAGAAAGAAAAATCAAAAAGCTAAAACCTATTAAATAAATGCTATCACTGATTTTAAATTGGTCTTTTTCTGGATTTTCTTTTTGAAAACTACTTAAATACTAAAAATATGAAACTTTAACAAAGACAAAAATTTTACAAACTACACATAAGCTGTTTGATGAGCTTATGAGCTCAACAGTGGGCTTATTAGCTTATTTTGATGAAATAAGCTCAAACAAGCTCACCAGCTGAAACAGAAGCTTAAAATAGATGCAAACAAGCTAGATGAACTGAAATGAAGCTAAAAGAGACAGATAAGCACACTGATAAGCTTGAAACAAGCAATAAGCACTTGGCTTAAACACAGAAATGGGACAAGAATAGGGCTTATTGCAGCCCTAGCAAACAAGCTAGAAAATGAAAAGCTAAAGTTGGAACCTCAAGATAGCTTGGTTGGCTTTCCAAAGAACCAATAATCACAGGATTTGAGCAACAATTAAGCTCTGTGCAAGCTTTTCAAAATGGTACCACTCACTGTGCACAGGGCATGGTTTCAGACTAGGTATCCAAAAGAAGCTAGTAATTAAGCACTATATGAGCTGATAATAAGTAAACTAATATTTTTCTAATTTAGACAAGCAACTAAAATTTAGTATCCCAGAAGCTTATAAGCTAATTCTTAGTATTAAACACACAGTAAAAATCTAAGTTTTATTCAAAAACGACCAAGTGAAATTTTGACTTTTTATTTTACATAAATACTTTGACTTTCATGAACTTAAGATTGATTTTTATGAATGATTATGTTATAATAAGCTATACTAAGGTGAGTTTAAGCTATTGTATCAAGTTTTAAGCTAATATGTTGAGTTATGCAATCTAAATTTCTAACAGTGATGAACTAAGATAGAATTAAGATGATTTTGACTTTCTTACAAATGAGAACTAGGTTTTTATCCTTGAATGAGCTAATAAGTACTAATGTGACATAGAACAACAACAAATATCAACTCAAATGACTTCTATCACAGATTAACATGCATATCCAAACACTACTTAATGAAACAGTTTTGAGACTTTTAACACTGAAACTAGTTTCTATACTAAGAAATCTATGTATTAACTGATATTATCTATAACAAGACAGGTTAAAACTAAAATTATCAAGACTATAGTACTTATACTAAGAAATTCAATTTTAAGAAAATTGCTTACAAATTGCTTTCCAGCCAAAAACTGAGAACTGAGATCAAAGGGCCACACCTATAAGCTTACCAATAAGCTCTAAACCAAATCCAATACAGATTCAACACTGCTTCAATGTCTTGATCATCATTTCCTTTGCCTTATTATTTTTAACTAATTTTTTTGGTATTTTTGAGAATTTTTGAGTTTAAAGTCTAAACTGAGGTTAAATTGTTTCTAATAACTTATAAGCTTTATCAAAAGCTTATATGAGCTTAAGCAACAGTGACAACAACTATTTAACAACTTTTGCCAATTATGAGATTTTGGACATAAAAATAGCATTTACTAAATTTGTGAACCTTAACTGAAATTGAGAGTTGAAACAAGTTTTTATTACACTAGAATACAATTACAAAGTCTTTTGAAAGCTTAAACATACACTGTGAACTTAAAAACTTAAAAACGACATAAAGAAAACCAAATTACTCTAGTTGTCTTCATACATTGCTTCACTCCACTTCTTTATAGACTTTTTAGAATCCCCACATGTCTCTGAGTAAATCCCATCAATAATCTTGGCCATTGGTGTATTCAAACAGATCCTAGCCATCAAAACTGATTTTTGGCGCCAAAATTCTTTATGAGCAGGTTTGAGCTTTAATGGGTTTGGTTTCAATCAATTAAGGATTTTTGGTGTTAGTGGAGGTGGAGGGGACAAGGTAAGGTGAGGGGTGTTGAAAAAGATGGAAAACCATGACTGGTTTTGGTGTTTCAGTGGTGGGAGAGATGGGTGAACAGTAAGGGCGGTATATTTGCCTGTTTGACTTTCGTTGACCGGAGGAATATTAATAATAAACGGGGGTCAAGGCTCAAGGGTCATGGGGTTCAAAATGTATTATGACCTGGCTCAAGGGTCATGGGGTTCAAAATGTATTATGACTTGGCTCAAGGGTCATGCTTGGGTTGGGTTTGGATAATACATGGGCCGGCTGGGATTTGGGCTTGATATATAAAATGAGTCCGTTTGGTTTAAGTAGTATACAAGGACCAATTTTGCAAATCTGCCAAACATGAGGGACCAATCTTGCAGTTTTTCCAAAGCTCTCACAAGGACCAAACTTGCCATAAATGAATAGTACAAGGACCACTTTTGCATAAAATTCCTTTTTTATAAGTCCAAGGACTAATTTTGACATTTTTCAAAGTTTAGGGACCTTTTCCGCCATTTGACCAAAGAATCATTCAAGGACCATTTTTAACATCTTAGAATACTTCAGGGGCCTTGAATGATAAAATTCCACATTTTTGAATTCCAGGGACTAGATTTGACAACTTTTAAAACTTGGGGGACTAAAACTGCCAATTTTGCAAACTTGAATCATTTTTCATCAGATTTTGATCTTTTTGCATTTAAAACACATAAAACACTGATTTGTGATATTTTGATCATTTTGATGTGTTTCTGAGTGTTTTTAGATGATTTTGCAGTTTAGATTGTACAAAAATGATGAGTATTTAGACACTCATCAATCCCCCACACTGAGATATTGCTAGTCCCTAGCAATGATTTAGATCTTTAATGGATTTTAAAAACTCTTTACCAAAAGCCATTACTTCTGGAGTAGCCAATTGTTTTGATTCAAGTAAGAACCTTGGTACAACGATAACCAGATGATTTATTGGCAAATCATAAACCATATAACGGATTTGATGTGTCTTTACCAGAAGCCGTTTGCTCTGGACTAGCCAACTCTTAGATAAATTATCAGAATTATCTTTGGTGAGCTGAATATCAATTATGAATTTTCCACTGCCTTTACCACAAGCCATAACCTTGCGGGCTAGCCAACTCTTCACTTTTTAGGATATGGTGAGTTGAGAACCATACAATTTTGGGCAAATTGCAAGCCATATAAACGGATTTGAGAAATCTTTACCAAGAGCCATTTTCTCCTGGATTAGCCAATCCTTTTGTCTATTAGACAAGGCGGACTGATAACCAAGCTGAGTAAGTGTAAAACACTTACTCCCAAAAAAAATTTTGGCCAAAAACGGGGGAATTGGGTGGATAATATATGATAAAATTCGTGAGAATTCCCCCCCACACTTAGAAATGAATATTGCCCTCAATATTCAAAGTACCGGCGGTTATGCTGAAACAAAGAACGTGAAAGGGAAATACTACGGCCATTTTTATGAAAGAGAGATTTTTTTTTTTTTTTTTTTTTTTTTTTTTTTTTTTTTTTTTTTTAGAAACTTATATATATACACATCATGTGGGGCAACCCCCCCCCCCCACACTAGGGTGGTAGAACAGAGAAAGAAGACAGAAATATGGGTGAAAACCCATATGGTGAGTGTGCTAATGTTTTTGATTACCGAGTCACTAGCTTGACTCGATCCCCGCATTCATTGGTTCATGGGGAAAGTTTGTAGATCCGGGACAATCACAGGGGGAATGTCCTCTCCAAAGTAATGCTTCACTCGATGACCATTCACTTTAAAATTAGGACCATCGGGTTGAGATAACTCAATGGTGCCATAAGGATAAACCTTAGTGATAGTAAATGGACCAGACCAACGGGACTTGAGCTTCCCCGAGAAAATCTTCAATCTTGAATTGAAAAGAAGGACTCGATCACCAACGTTGAAAACGCGGTTCTTGATTTTTGAGTCATGGATCTTCTTTGTCTTTTGCTTGTAGATCAAAGAGTTCTCGTAAGCTTGATCACGAAGTTCATTTAATTCATTCATTTGAACTTTTCTATGATCACCAGCTATCTGTATATCGAAGTTTGCATGCTTTAAAGCCCAGTATGCCTTGTGCTCTAGCTCAATCGGCAGATGACATGCCTTTCCGTACACTAGCTTGTATGGAGTACACCCGATGGGTGTTTTGTAAGCTGTACGGAAGGCCCAGAGTGCGTCATCTAGCTTATCCGACCAGGATGCACGATTTTCGCCTACTGTCCTTTCAAGAATCCGTTTAATACCACGGTTTGAAACTTCCACCTGCCCACTTGTTTGGGGGTGGTATGCAGTAGAGAGACGGTGGGTAACACCATACTTTTGCATGACTCTTTCAAATTGGTCATTGCAGAAATGTGTACCACGATCACTGATTATTGCTCTCGGAGTTCCAAACCTGGCAAAAAGAGATTTCAAAAATTTCACAACAACTCGGGCATCATTGGTAGGTAAAGCTTTTGCTTCAACCCATTTTGACAGATAGTCAACAGCCACGAGTATGTACTTGTTACCTCGAGAAGATGGAAATGGCCCCATAAAATCAATACCCCATACGTCAAATATCTCACAAACTTGAATGGCATTTTGTGGCATTTCATTTCTTTGAGATATATTTCCGTGACGTTGACAAGCGTCACAGGCTTTGACAAAATCGTGGGCATCCTTATAGATTGTGGGCCAATAAAACCCGGAATCAAACACCTTTTTGGCGGTGTAGTTTGGACTATGATGGCCCCCGGTGGGTCCAGCATGGCAAGCTGTGAGAATGTCAATAGCTTCCTGTCCATAAACACACCGTCGGATGACTTGATCCGCACAGATTTTGAATAAGAAAGGGTCGTCCCAGAAATAATGTTTAACATCTTTGAAGAATTTGTTCTTCTGTTGGGTCGACATCCCTTTCAAAATGAAGTTACCCGCATGGTAATTTGCGAAGTCAGCAAACCATGGGGTGGTAGAATTTCCACGAAAAGAAACCGCATTGAGTGTCTCGAGAGGAAATGTTTCATTTATTTCCTTTTTCTCGAAAACATCTTGGTGAGGGTTTTCTAATCTGGACAGATGATCAGCAACTAGATTCTCAGCTCCTTTTTTATCACGTATAATGATATCAAATTCTTGGAGGAGGAGAATCCAACGAAGCAATCTCGGCTTTGCATCTTGTTTTGCAAAGAGATATTTGAGAGCCGAGTGATCCGTATACACCACCCATTTGGTCAAGATTAAGTACGGCCAAAACTTCTCAAATGCATACACCACGGCTAATAGCTCTTTTTCTGTGGTGGTGTAATGAGTTTGAGCTTCAGTCATAGTCTTACTTGCGTAGTGGATAGGCTGAAAATGCTTGTTTCTTCGTTGCCCTAGGACTGCACCGATAGCAAAATCACTTGCATCGCACATGAGCTCAAAAGGCAAGTCCCAGTCGGGAGCAACGAGAATGGGTGCTTCAGTAAGCTTTTTCTTCAATGTTTCAAAAGCTTTGATGCACTCGGGTGAGAAGATAAAAGGAGCATCCTTTTCAAGAAGATGGGTCATAGGCCGGGCGATTTTGGAAAAATCTTGTATGAATCTACGATAGAAACCGGCATGACCTAAAAAACTCCTAATACCTTTGACGGTAGTAGGATGAGGCAGTTTAGCAATAACATCGACTTTTGCTCTATCTACCTCAATCCCATTTTTAGAAATCTTATGGCCAAGGACAATGCCTTCTTTGACCATAAAGTGGCTCTTCTCCCAGTTTAGACAAAGATTGGTGTCTTCACACCTTTGAAGCATTTTTTCTAAATGGGAGAGACATGTTTGAAATGAATCCCCAATGACCGAGAAGTCATCCATAAACACCTCCATTGTTTCCCCGATCATGTCGTGGAATATGGCCATCATACATCGTTGGAACGTGCCAGGAGCATTACATAAGCCAAAAGGCATACGTTTGTAGGCAAAAGTTCCGTATGGGCAGGTGAATGTGGTCTTCTCTTGATCCTGTGGATCAATAGGGATCTGAAAGTAACCCGAGAAACCATCAAGGAAACAATAGTACTCGTTCCCTGCTAATCTCTCAAGCATTTGGTCCATAAAGGGTAGAGGAAAATGGTCTTTACGGGTAGCGTCATTCAACTTACGATAGTCAATGCACACACGCCATCCCGTAACCAATCGAGTTGCGATTAACTCGTTATCTTCATTTGTGATAACAGTTATGCCACCCTTTTTAGGAACACAATGAATTGGGCTAACCCAAGGACTATCTGAGATCGGGTAAATCAATCCTGCATCAAGAAGTTTAATAACCTCTTGTTTGATAACATCATGGATTTTTGGATTCACCCTTCTCTGATGTTGAACTGCTGGTTTGAAGTCATCCTCCATCAAGATTTTGTGAGTACAAAACTCAGGGTTGATACCCTTAATGTCGGAGAGTTTCCAAGCAATTGCTTGCTTGTGTGACTTCAAGATCTTTATGAGAGCAGCTTTTTCATCTTTACTCAAATCTCGAGCAATAATGACGGGTAATTTATCATTACCTTCAAGAAATGCATACTCGAGATGAGGAGGTAACTCCTTAAGCTTAACCTCAGGAAATTCTTCAGTTTTCTCAACTGACTTGACTTCCTTGTTATGAAGTTTGATGGGAGGGAGAGGAGGAGAAGTGTCCTGATTTAACAACTTCTTTAGAAGAATATCTCCCTCCAGATTAATCTCATTTTGATTAATCTCATCAGGTATTGAATCACTAGAGTGAGTGGTTGATGATGGATCACCATTAAGCAACTTCTCAATAAGAAGTATGTCCCCCTCAATATCAATTGGAGCATGATCAATTTCCCATGGAACAGAATCACTAGCCAAGTATGCTTCAATCTCATCTAAGATGAAGTCGCTTCCCTCAAACGGAGTGAGAGAAGGAGTAGAATTGGCTATGATAGGTTGGGAAGATGTGGTGGTATCCCCACTCACAGAATTATGAGAATAACCAAGAACTTCTTGAGAGTACTCTTCAGAAGCAACATCAATGATATCTATTCGGTTAACCGACTCAGAATCATAGTTTGCGGAGTACCTCGAAGTTTGATCAAGGTTAAAGGTGACAGCTTCATTACCAACACGCAATGTGATTTCTTGCTCAAATACATCAATGAGAGCACGGCCCATTCTCAGGAATCCTCGACCAACAATGAGAGGAACCCGATGATCGGCATCAAAATCAACAACCACGAAGTCAGCTGGAAAATGGAACTTTCCTACTTTCACAAATACGTCCTCGGCAATGCCAAGAGGACGGGATATGGAACGATCTGCAAGCTCAAGAGTCATGCATGTAGGAGTGAGTTCCGAAAGAGAAAGTTTATTCCATACTGAATAAGGCATAAGATTGATGCTTGCACCAAGATCTGCTAGGGCAAAGCATTCGACCATTCCCGGGAATACACAAGGTGAGAGAAATTTCCCAGGATCTCCAAGTTTTTCTGGAAGCTTCTTCAGAATAACTGCTGAGCAGTTCTCGTTAAGAGGAGTTTTTGCCATTTCAAACAGCTTTTCCTTATTGCTTAACATGTGTTTGAGAGTTGATGCAAACTTGGGCATCAGCATGATAGCATCCGCAAAGCTTATGTCAAAATGTAAATCTTGGAAAATTTGGAAAAATTTGTCCATTTGATGACTGGCTTTCTCGCGGAGCTTTTGCTCATTCAAACGTGATGGATAAGGAATAGAAGATTTGGATTTCTGATTCTCAACAGGAGCTACATGAGGTTCAAAAACAACTCCTTGATTTGACTTGGGTTTCTGGACAACTTGAGGTTGGACTACCGAAGGTAGGACGTGTGCAGTACTTCGTGGGCTTGAATAATGCACCTTGTCCGTTGTTTCCTTGGTAACTTGACTCATTGCCACAGGTGGAGGAGGCATTGGAGTCGTAGGTCCATTGTGTGTCGGAGGTTCACTTTCCACTACCTTAGGGAGAGAAGAAGAGGTAGTAGGAACAGCAGGTCCATCATATGAAACACCACTTCTGGTTGTGATCGCCTTTGCATCGCCCCTCGGGTTAGCGATCGTGTTGCTCGGAAGTTTTCCTGAGCCCGAGGTTTGATCATTTAAAGACTTCTTAAGATCAGCAATCTGACTGACCAACAACCTGTTCATTTCATCTTGGGATTTCATGAATTGCTTCAGTAACTCATCAGATGATGGTCCTTGAGGAATAATGGCGGGAGGAGCTGGAGGGACAATTTGAGGCCGTATGTTTTAATTATAGCCAAAATTCCCTTGATTAGGATTCATATTCCCATGAAATTGATTCCCTCGATTGAAATTGTTTTGATTAAGGTTTCCTTGATGTTGGAAACCTTGATTGGGTCCAGGATAGAAATTACCTTGGTTTTGATAACCTTGGTTCATTCTTGATTGGTTCTGATTCCGGTTTTGCATGTTATAATTCTGGTTAAAACCGGGTGGTGCCTGATTAGTGTTAGCACGGTAGTGTGGTTCATTTTGAGGACGGTATTGAGTACCTCCTTGTTGTGAACTACCGGCTAGAGCATTGGCTTCAAATGGACTACCATCGGTGGCAGTACAATTGTAGTATGCATGAGGACCACCACAAGTAACACAACTCTCAACTTTCTTCACTTCACCATGTGTTGGTGTCTGAGTGAAGGTCACTTTCTTCTGGTTAGCAAGAACCAAAGCCTGAACAATGTCTGTGAGTTTTTCAATCTTAGCATCGGTGCTAGATGTACTCACGGGGGATGAAGAAGAAGAAGGTCCAGCATGAGACTGATATGTCTTTGCTCGGAAAGGACAGACCTGAGATTTGTTCTCAATGATTTGCAAGGCTTCTTTGGTAGTCTTGCTCAGGAAATTACCTCCCGCGGAGGCATTCAAAGAGTCTTGATTAGCCTGATTGAGACCATTATAGAAAGTATCCATTTGCATTAATTCGGTAAAACCATGATGCGGACACTTGCGAAGCAACTCTTTGTAACGATCCCATGCCTCCCCGAATGATTCATCAAATCTCTGAGAAAATTTCATTATCTCATTCTTAAGACTTGTGGTTCGGGATGGAGGATAGAACTCGTTAACGAACTTGGTGACAAGATCTTCCCATGTCTCAATAGAACGAGGGGGTTGTTTCTCAAGCCAATTCCGGGCTTGTCCCTCTAGAGAAAATGGGAACAGAAGAAGCTTGATAGCTTCATGTGGGACATTCTTGTACTTGATGGTAGATGCAATCTTGTTAAACCATCGAATGTGTGCATGAGGATCATCCCGCTCAAAACCATAGAATTGGCTTTGGGTTACCAGATTAAGCAACCCGGTTTTGAGCTCGAAAGTGTCAGCCACGATGGCTGGGACAACAATGGCATCTCCGTAACCCTCGATGGGTGCTTGGAGAAGCTCATTCATAGGTTTGTCTTCTGCCATTTCGACAGGAGGTGGTGGTGGTAGACGTTCCTCAGTCACGGCTGAAGGAGCTGAACGTCCTCTACGTCTACGAGGAATCTTTCCAAGTTCAGAAAGTGGACTTGTAGAACTGGAAGAACGAGTGCGCATGCACTAAGTATAAAAATCAATTTTCAAAACAAATGAGGCAAAACGACAAGTGAACTTAACCAATAATCACAAATGAAATGGCTTCTTTGAAAAAGGTACACCAAATCACAAGGACACAAAGGCAAGTTTTAAATCTGATGTTCGGGAACTTATTATGGTCACACCCCCAGTTAGTAGGTGTACTGCCTTGATTTGCGGTGGTTGATTTTTATGTATATATTAAGTACCACTGAAAAGACGTAGGTAATGATTTGTGCTGATGGGTTTAAAAACTTTTGGAAAATATTTTTGGTATCGTCTCGTTTAACCAAATCGTATCTCTTTAAGAATCACCTTAAAAGAGAATACAAAAATAGAAAACGTTCCGATTGTTTTGTTGTTTTATATTTTTTTTTGTGTTTTTAACACTTTAGGAAAAGTGCTAATGAACTTTTTGATATTTTTATACCTTTACAAAAAAAAAAACTTTTTACAAATGGTGGGTTATGTGCAAGAATGGGTCTGAAAATGGCTAAACACACGCTAAAGCCTCCCCGGCAGCGGCGCCAAAATTTGATCCGTGCTAAACCGTCAAGCTACCTCACACAAGCTAGCCACTTGTGAATGGCTAACCGTAAGAAGCTTAAAACTGCTTAAAACACAAATACAATGAAGATTAGAGAATACAATGAATTCCCGGGTCGTTTAGTCCCACGGAGACTCAATGGTGTGTAAACACTAATTCAGATGATAGAATGATCACTAAGGATAGTGATCAGTAAAGATTTAGATTGAATTATTACACTACTGATTGATTGGAATGTATTTGGATGCAGAACTGGAAAGCACAACAATCAGATAAAAGAAACGCAAAATGTACGTTTAAAAACTACGTATACGTACAAAATAAAAAGTGAATCTAAAAAATAAAAGACCTAAAAATATGAAAATGACATTTTTGGAATCCTAAAAATAAAAGAAAATTATTAGAAAAAGAAAATTATTTTTATAACTATTTTTTTTAATTATTATTAATTAAAAACTATTTTAACTATTTAATAAATACTATAAAATAGAAGAAAATACAAAATAAGGCTAGAAAAATAAAATTATGATTCAGAAAAATCTAAAATATTATAAAACTTATTTTAAAATTAAAAATATATTTTTCACCTTTTTTATCTAATTATTACTAATTAATAACTATTTAAAATACACTTAAATACTAGAAAATATAAAATAAATCTGGAAAAATGAAATTTTAACTTGGAAAAATCTAAAATATGATAAAACTAATTTTAAAACTGAAAAGATATTTTTTATGCTTTTTAATTATTTATTACTAATTAATTACTATTTTTTAACTATTTAAAATTATAATAAATACTAAAAAGATTAGGAAAATTATGAAACTTTTTCTAAAAATACTATATGATGACAGAAAACTAACAAAAGTATAAAAACAAGATTTGCTTATTAATAAGCTAGAAAGAAAAATCAAAAAGCTAAAACCTATTAAATAAATGCTATCACTGATTTAAAATTGGTCTTTTTCTGGATTTTCTTTTTGAAAACTACTTAAATACTAAAAATATGAAACTTTAACAAAGACAAAAATTTTACAAACTACAAATAAGCTGTTTGATGAGCTTATGAGCTCAACAGTGGGCTTATTAGCTTATTTTGATGAAATAAGCTCAAACAAGCTCACCAGCTGAAACAGAAGCTTAAAATAGATGCAAACAAGCTAGATGAACTGAAATGAAGCTAAAAGAGACAGATAAGCACACTGATAAGCTAGAAACAAGCAATAAGCACTTGGCTTAAACACAGAAATGGGACAAGAATAGGGCTTATTGCAGCCCTAGCAAACAAGCTAGAAAATGAAAAGCTAAAGTTGGAACCTCAAGATAGCTTGGTTGGCTTTCCAAAGAACCAATAATCACAGGATTTGAGCAACAATTAAGCTCTGTGCAAGCTTTTCAAAATGGTACCACTCACTGTGCACAGGGCATGGTTTCAGACTAGGTATCCAAAAGAAGCTAGTAATTAAGCACTATATGAGCTGATAATAAGTAAACTAATATTTTTCTAATTTAGACAAGCAACTAAAATTTAGTATCCCAGAAGCTTATAAGCTAATTCTTAGTATTAAACACACAGTAAAAATCTAAGTTTTATTAAAAAACGACCAAGTGAAATTTTGACTTTTTATTTTACACAAATACTTTGACTTTCATGAACTTAAGATTGATTTTTATGAATGATTATGTTATAATAAGCTATACTAAGGTGAGTTTAAGCTATTGTATCAAGTTTTAAGCTAATATGTTGAGTTATGCAATCTAAATTTCTAACAGTGATGAACTAAGATAGAATTAAGATGATTTTGACTTTCTTACAAATGAGAACTAGGTTTTTATCCTTGAATGAGCTAATAAGTACTAATGTGACATAGAACAACAACAAATATCAACTCAAATGACTTCTATCACAGATTAACATGCATATCCAAACACTACTTAATGAAACAGTTTTGAGACTTTTAACACTGAAACTAGTTTCTATACTAAGAAATCTATGTATTAACTGATATTATCTATAACAAGACAGGTTTAAACTAAAATTATCAAGACTATAGTACTTATACTAAGAAATTCAATTTTAAGAAAATTGCTTACAAATTGCTTTCCAGCCAAAAACTGAGAACTGAGATCAAAGGGCCACACCTATAAGCTTACCAATAAGCTCTAAACCAAATCCAATACAGATTCAACACTGCTTCAATGTCTTGATCATCATTTCCTTTGCCTTATTATTTTTAACTAATTTTTTTTGGTATTTTTGAGAATTTTTGAGTTTAAAGTCTAAACTGAGGTTAAATTGTTTCTAATAACTTATAAGCTTTATCAAAAGCTTATATGAGCTTAAGCAACAGTGACAACAACTATTTAACAACTTTTGCCAATTATGAGATTTTGGACATAAAAATAGCATTTACTAAATTTGTGAACCTTAACTGAAATTGAGAGTTGAAACAAGTTTTTATTACACTAGAATACAATTACAAAGTCTTTTGAAAGCTTAAACATACACTGTGAACTTAAAAACTTAAAAACGACATAAAGAAAACCAAATTACTCTAGTTGTCTTCATACATTGCTTCACTCCACTTCTTTATAGACTTTTTAGAATCCCCACATGTCTCTGAGTAAATCCCATCAATAATCTTGGCCATTGGTGTAGTCAAACAGATCCTAGCCATCAAAACTGATTTTGGCGCCAAAATTCTTTATGAGCAGGTTTGAGCTTTAATGGATTTGGTTTCAATCAATTAAGGATTTTTGGTGTTAGTGGAGGTGGAGGGGACAAGGTAAGGTGAGGGGTGTTGAAAAAGATGGAAAACCATGACTGGTTTTGGTGTTTCAGTGGTGGGAGAGATGGGTGAACAGTAAGGGCGGTATATTTGCCTGTTTGACTTTCGTTGACCGGAGGAATATTAATAATAAACGGGGGTCAAGGCTCAAGGGTCATGGGGTTCAAAATGTATTATGACCTGGCTCAAGGGTCATGGGGTTCAAAATGTATTATGACCTGGCTCAAGGGTCATGCTTGGGTTGGGTTTGGATAATACATGGGCCGGCTGGGATTTGGGCTTGATATATAAAATGAGTCCGTTTGGTTTAAGTAGTATACAAGGACCAATTTTGCAAATCTGCCAAACATGAGGGACCAATCTTGCAGTTTTTCCAAAGCTCTCACAAGGACCAAACTTGCCATAAATGAATAGTACAAGGACCACTTTTGCATAAAATTCCTTTTTTATAAGTCCAAGGACTAATTTTGACATTTTTCAAAGTTTAGGGACCTTTTCCGCCATTTGACCAAAGAATCATTAAGGACCATTTTTAACATCTTAGAATACTTCAGGGGCCTTGAATGATAAAATTCCACATTTTTGAATTCCAGGGACTAGATTTGACAACTTTTAAAACTTGGGGGACTAAAACTGCCAATTTTGCAAACTTGAATCATTTTTCATCAGATTTTGATCTTTTTGCATTTAAAACACATAAAACACTGATTTGTGATATTTTGATCATTTTGATGTGTTTCTGAGTGTTTTCAGATGATTTTGCAGTTTAGATTGTACAAAAATGATGAGTATTTAGACACTCATCATTCGTCAACTCATTTCCTGGACCAAGGTTGATTCAAGAATGAATCGCCTCATTGTTTTTAT
>BPTQ01000008.1:159492108-159503374 GCA_019973895.1 Chrysanthemum seticuspe | reverse complement strand
ACCTTGTATTATCATTAAATAAGACTAAATAAGCTTAAACCAATAGTGATAACAACATAAAACTAAGACTTGATGATAATGCAACTTTAACTGTTAAAACTAAATTTTTGTAAACTACAAATTAAAAAGAACAAGTGACTGATATTAGTGATTAATTTCACTTAACTATAGCTAATGAACATAAAGAAATAGATATTTAAGCTTAATGAACACTTGTACAGTACAATGCCAAAATGGATCAAATTGCTTACAAATGGCTATCCAACTGAAATCTGAGAACCAAAGGCCAAGACCACTCCTATAGGCTTACCACTAAGCCACTAACCCAAGGCCATCCAAGATTCACCCTGCTCCAGCTGTGATCACCATTTCCAACTGATTTTTTATTTTTCAACTATTTATTTGGATTTTTGGTGATTTTTGTGTTTTTGATGCTAAACTGAATTTCAAGGTATCTAATAGCTTTTAAAAGCTATATAGGAGCTTATGTGGCTTATTTCAGTCCATATAAACAACCAATAACAACATTTGAAGCATATGAGATTTTCTAAGGAAAAATTGCATAAACTGAATTGGGCTTTAAAACTTGAAATTGCTTATTAAAAGAGATTCAAATACACTTTAGAGACTTAAACAAAGTACTTGGAATTAAAAACATACACTGGAAAACTTAGATTAAAGAAAACGACTAAAGAAAATTTAAGTTACACTAGATACTTTGATACAATGCATCTCAGCTCCACTTTATAGACTTTTTGCACTCCTTGATGTCCTCTGAATCTATCCCACCAATTTCCAGCCATTGGATTGCACAAAATCATCAAAACTGTCCAAGTGGATTTTTGGCGCCATTTTTCTCATTAGCAGGTTTGAGTATTAATTGGGGTGGTTTGAGATAATTAAAGGATTTTTGGTGTTAGTGGAGGTGGAGGGGACAAGGTAAGGGGGGGGGGTTGAGAAAAAGGTGGGAAAACCATGACTGGTTTTGGGATATCAGTGTTGTGTGAGAGGGAGATGAACAGTGCATAGTTTTGGCGCGTTTTTGACTTTTTGACCGGTGGTATATAATAACGGGGTCAAGGGTCAAGGGAGATGGGCTAGGGGTTTGGGCCAGCAGCTGGGTTGGATATTGGATTTGGGTTTGTGTATGATAAGGTGTCCGTTTGGTTTAGTATGAATAACAAGGACCAAAATTGCAACTTCTCCAAACTTAAAGGACTGATCTTGCCAACTTTCCAAACTTATCACAAGGACCAATTTTGACAAACTTTGATAGTACAAGGACCCTTTTTGCATAAAATTCCATTTTTATAAGTCCAAGGACTAAATTTGCAAATTTTCAAACTTTAGGGACCTTTTCCGCCATTTGACCAAAGAATCATTCAAGGACCATTTTTAATATCTTAGAATACTTCAGGGGCCTTGAATGATAAAATTCCACATTTTTGAATTCCAGGGACTAGATTTGACAACTTTTAAAACTTGGGGGACTAAAACTGCCAATTTTGCAAACTTGATACATTTTTCATCTGATTTTGATCTTTTTGCATTTAAAACACATAAAACACTGATTTGTGATATTTTGATAATTTTGATGTGTTTCTGAGTGTTTTCAGATGATTTTGCAGTTTAGATTGTACAAAAATGATGAGTATTAGACACTCATCAATCCCCCACACTGAGATATTGCTAGTCCCTAGCAATGATTTAGATCTTTAATGGATTTTAAAAACTCTTTACCAAAAGCCATTACTTCTGGAGTAGCCAATGTTTGATTCAAGTAAGAACCTATGGTACAACGATAACCAGATGATTTATTGGCAAATCATAAACCATATAACGGATTTGATGTGTCTTTACCAGAAGCCGTTTGCTCTGGACTAGCCAACTCTTAGATAAATTATCAGAATTATCTTTGGTGAGCTGAATATCCAATTATGAATTTTCCACTGCCTTTACCACAAGCCATAACCTTGCGGGCTAGCCAACTCTTCACTTTTTAGGATATGGTGAGTTGAGAACCATACAATTTTGGGCAAATTGCAAGCCATATAAACGGATTTGAGAAATCTTTACCAAGAGCCATTTTCTCCTGGATTAGCCAATCCTTTTGTCTATAGACAAGGCGGACTGATAACCAAGCTGAGTAAGTGTAAAACACTTACTCCCAAAAAAAATTTTGGCCAAAAACGGGGGAATTGGGTGGATAATATATGATAAAATTCGTGAGAATTCCCCCCCACACTTAGAAATGAATATTGCCCTCAATATTCAAAGTACCGGCGGTTATGCTGAAACAAAGAACGTGAAAGGGAAATACTACGGCCATTTTTATGAAAGAGAGATTTTTTTTTTTTTTTTTTTTTTTTTTTTTTTTTTTTTTTTTAGAAACTTATATATATACACATCATGTGGGGCAACCCCCCCCCCCCCACACTAGGGTGGTAGAACAGAGAAAGAAGACAGAAATATGGTGAAAACCCATATGGTGAGTGTGCTAATGTTTTGATTACCGAGTCACTAGCTTGACTCGATCCCCGCATTCATTGGTTCATGGGGAAAGTTTGTAGATCCGGGACAATCACAGGGGGAATGTCCTCTCCAAAGTAATGCTTCACTCGATGACCATTCACTTTAAAATTAGGACCATCGGGTTGAGATAACTCAATGGTGCCATAAGGATAAACCTTAGTGATAGTAAATGGACCAGACCAACGGGACTTGAGCTTCCCCGAGAAAATCTTCAATCTTGAATTGAAAAGAAGGACTCGATCACCAACGTTGAAAACGCGGTTCTTGATTTTTGAGTCATGGATCTTCTTTGTCTTTTGCTTGTAGATCAAAGAGTTCTCGTAAGCTTGATCACGAAGTTCATTTAATTCATTCATTTGAACTTTTCTATGATCACCAGCTATCTGTATATCGAAGTTTGCATGCTTTAAAGCCCAGTATGCCTTGTGCTCTAGCTCAATCGGCAGATGACATGCCTTTCCGTACACTAGCTTGTATGGAGTACACCCGATGGGTGTTTTGTAAGCTGTACGGAAGGCCCAGAGTGCGTCATCTAGCTTATCCGACCAGGATGCACGATTTTCGCCTACTGTCCTTTCAAGAATCCGTTTAATACCACGGTTTGAAACTTCCACCTGCCCACTTGTTTGGGGGTGGTATGCAGTAGAGAGACGGTGGGTAACACCATACTTTTGCATGACTCTTTCAAATTGGTCATTGCAGAAATGTGTACCACGATCACTGATTATTGCTCTCGGAGTTCCAAACCTGGCAAAAAGAGATTTCAAAAATTTCACAACAACTCGGGCATCATTGGTAGGTAAAGCTTTTGCTTCAACCCATTTTGACAGATAGTCAACAGCCACGAGTATGTACTTGTTACCTCGAGAAGATGGAAATGGCCCCATAAAATCAATACCCCATACGTCAAATATCTCACAAACTTGAATGGCATTTTGTGGCATTTCATTTCTTTGAGATATATTTCCGTGACGTTGACAAGCGTCACAGGCTTTGACAAAATCGTGGGCATCCTTATAGATTGTGGGCCAATAAAACCCGGAATCAAACACCTTTTTGGCGGTGTAGTTTGGACTATGATGGCCCCCGGTGGGTCCAGCATGGCAAGCTGTGAGAATGTCAATAGCTTCCTGTCCATAAACACACCGTCGGATGACTTGATCCGCACAGATTTTGAATAAGAAAGGGTCGTCCCAGAAATAATGTTTAACATCTTTGAAGAATTTGTTCTTCTGTTGGGTCGACATCCCTTTCAAAATGAAGTTACCCGCATGGTAATTTGCGAAGTCAGCAAACCATGGGGTGGTAGAATTTCCACGAAAAGAAACCGCATTGAGTGTCTCGAGAGGAAATGTTTCATTTATTTCCTTTTTCTCGAAAACATCTTGGTGAGGGTTTTCTAATCTGGACAGATGATCAGCAACTAGATTCTCAGCTCCTTTTTTATCACGTATAATGATATCAAATTCTTGGAGGAGGAGAATCCAACGAAGCAATCTCGGCTTTGCATCTTGTTTTGCAAAGAGATATTTGAGAGCCGAGTGATCCGTATACACCACCCATTTGGTCAAGATTAAGTACGGCCAAAACTTCTCAAATGCATACACCACGGCTAATAGCTCTTTTTCTGTGGTGGTGTAATGAGTTTGAGCTTCAGTCATAGTCTTACTTGCGTAGTGGATAGGCTGAAAATGCTTGTTTCTTCGTTGCCCTAGGACTGCACCGATAGCAAAATCACTTGCATCGCACATGAGCTCAAAAGGCAAGTCCCAGTCGGGAGCAACGAGAATGGGTGCTTCAGTAAGCTTTTTCTTCAATGTTTCAAAAGCTTTGATGCACTCGGGTGAGAAGATAAAAGGAGCATCCTTTTCAAGAAGATGGGTCATAGGCCGGGCGATTTTGGAAAAATCTTGTATGAATCTACGATAGAAACCGGCATGACCTAAAAAACTCCTAATACCTTTGACGGTAGTAGGATGAGGCAGTTTAGCAATAACATCGACTTTTGCTCTATCTACCTCAATCCCATTTTTAGAAATCTTATGGCCAAGGACAATGCCTTCTTTGACCATAAAGTGGCTCTTCTCCCAGTTTAGACAAAGATTGGTGTCTTCACACCTTTGAAGCATTTTTTCTAAATGGGAGAGACATGTTTGAAATGAATCCCCAATGACCGAGAAGTCATCCATAAACACCTCCATTGTTTCCCCGATCATGTCGTGGAATATGGCCATCATACATCGTTGGAACGTGCCAGGAGCATTACATAAGCCAAAGGCATACGTTTGTAGGCAAAAGTTCCGTATGGGCAGGTGAATGTGGTCTTCTCTTGATCCTGTGGATCAATAGGGATCTGAAAGTAACCCGAGAAACCATCAAGGAAACAATAGTACTCGTTCCCTGCTAATCTCTCAAGCATTTGGTCCATAAAGGGTAGAGGAAAATGGTCTTTACGGGTAGCGTCATTCAACTTACGATAGTCAATGCACACACGCCATCCCGTAACCAATCGAGTTGCGATTAACTCGTTATCTTCATTTGTGATAACAGTTATGCCACCCTTTTTAGGAACACAATGAATTGGGCTAACCCAAGGACTATCTGAGATCGGGTAAATCAATCCTGCATCAAGAAGTTTAATAACCTCTTGTTTGATAACATCATGGATTTTTGGATTCACCCTTCTCTGATGTTGAACTGCTGGTTTGAAGTCA
Organism: Chrysanthemum seticuspe; assembly: GCA_019973895.1. Classification (NCBI taxonomy): domain Eukaryota; kingdom Viridiplantae; phylum Streptophyta; class Magnoliopsida; order Asterales; family Asteraceae; genus Chrysanthemum; species Chrysanthemum seticuspe. The sequence continues at coordinate 159,498,128 of BPTQ01000008.1, read as the reverse complement.
TCCTCCATCAAGATTTTGTGAGTACAAAACTCAGGGTTGATACCCTTAATGTCGGAGAGTTTCCAAGCAATTGCTTGCTTGTGTGACTTCAAGATCTTTATGAGAGCAGCTTTTTCATCTTTACTCAAATCTCGAGCAATAATGACGGGTAATTTATCATTACCTTCAAGAAATGCATACTCGAGATGAGGAGGTAACTCCTTAAGCTTAACCTCAGGAAATTCTTCAGTTTTCTCAACTGACTTGACTTCCTTGTTATGAAGTTTGATGGGAGGGAGAGGAGGAGAAGTGTCCTGATTTAACAACTTCTTTAGAAGAATATCTCCCTCCAGATTAATCTCATTTTGATTAATCTCATCAGGTATTGAATCACTAGAGTGAGTGGTTGATGATGGATCACCATTAAGCAACTTCTCAATAAGAAGTATGTCCCCCTCAATATCAATTGGAGCATGATCAATTTCCCATGGAACAGAATCACTAGCCAAGTATGCTTCAATCTCATCTAAGATGAAGTCGCTTCCCTCAAACGGAGTGAGAGAAGGAGTAGAATTGGCTATGATAGGTTGGGAAGATGTGGTGGTATCCCCACTCACAGAATTATGAGAATAACCAAGAACTTCTTGAGAGTACTCTTCAGAAGCAACATCAATGATATCTATTCGGTTAACCGACTCAGAATCATAGTTTGCGGAGTACCTCGAAGTTTGATCAAGGTTAAAGGTGACAGCTTCATTACCAACACGCAATGTGATTTCTTGCTCAAATACATCAATGAGAGCACGGCCCATTCTCAGGAATCCTCGACCAACAATGAGAGGAACCCGATGATCGGCATCAAAATCAACAACCACGAAGTCAGCTGGAAAATGGAACTTTCCTACTTTCACAAATACGTCCTCGGCAATGCCAAGAGGACGGGATATGGAACGATCTGCAAGCTCAAGAGTCATGCATGTAGGAGTGAGTTCCGAAAGAGAAAGTTTATTCCATACTGAATAAGGCATAAGATTGATGCTTGCACCAAGATCTGCTAGGGCAAAGCATTCGACCATTCCCGGGAATACACAAGGTGAGAGAAATTTCCCAGGATCTCCAAGTTTTTCTGGAAGCTTCTTCAGAATAACTGCTGAGCAGTTCTCGTTAAGAGGAGTTTTTGCCATTTCAAACAGCTTTTCCTTATTGCTTAACATGTGTTTGAGAGTTGATGCAAACTTGGGCATCAGCATGATAGCATCCGCAAAGCTTATGTCAAAATGTAAATCTTGGAAAATTTGGAAAAATTTGTCCATTTGATGACTGGCTTTCTCGCGGAGCTTTTGCTCATTCAAACGTGATGGATAAGGAATAGAAGATTTGGATTTCTGATTCTCAACAGGAGCTACATGAGGTTCAAAAACAACTCCTTGATTTGACTTGGGTTTCTGGACAACTTGAGGTTGGACTACCGAAGGTAGGACGTGTGCAGTACTTCGTGGGCTTGAATAATGCACCTTGTCCGTTGTTTCCTTGGTAACTTGACTCATTGCCACAGGTGGAGGAGGCATTGGAGTCGTAGGTCCATTGTGTGTCGGAGGTTCACTTTCCACTACCTTAGGGAGAGAAGAAGAGGTAGTAGGAACAGCAGGTCCATCATATGAAACACCACTTCTGGTTGTGATCGCCTTTGCATCGCCCCTCGGGTTAGCGATCGTGTTGCTCGGAAGTTTTCCTGAGCCCGAGGTTTGATCATTTAAAGACTTCTTAAGATCAGCAATCTGACTGACCAACAACCTGTTCATTTCATCTTGGGATTTCATGAATTGCTTCAGTAACTCATCAGATGATGGTCCTTGAGGAATAATGGCGGGAGGAGCTGGAGGGACAATTTGAGGCCGTATGTTTTAATTATAGCCAAAATTCCCTTGATTAGGATTCATATTCCCATGAAATTGATTCCCTCGATTGAAATTGTTTTGATTAAGGTTTCCTTGATGTTGGAAACCTTGATTGGGTCCAGGATAGAAATTACCTTGGTTTTGATAACCTTGGTTCATTCTTGATTGGTTCTGATTCCGGTTTTGCATGTTATAATTCTGGTTAAAACCGGGTGGTGCCTGATTAGTGTTAGCACGGTAGTGTGGTTCATTTTGAGGACGGTATTGAGTACCTCCTTGTTGTGAACTACCGGCTAGAGCATTGGCTTCAAATGGACTACCATCGGTGGCAGTACAATTGTAGTATGCATGAGGACCACCACAAGTAACACAACTCTCAACTTTCTTCACTTCACCATGTGTTGGTGTCTGAGTGAAGGTCACTTTCTTCTGGTTAGCAAGAACCAAAGCCTGAACAATGTCTGTGAGTTTTTCAATCTTAGCATCGGTGCTAGATGTACTCACGGGGGATGAAGAAGAAGAAGGTCCAGCATGAGACTGATATGTCTTTGCTCGGAAAGGACAGACCTGAGATTTGTTCTCAATGATTTGCAAGGCTTCTTTGGTAGTCTTGCTCAGGAAATTACCTCCCGCGGAGGCATTCAAAGAGTCTTGATTAGCCTGATTGAGACCATTATAGAAAGTATCCATTTGCATTAATTCGGTAAAACCATGATGCGGACACTTGCGAAGCAACTCTTTGTAACGATCCCATGCCTCCCCGAATGATTCATCAAATCTCTGAGAAAATTTCATTATCTCATTCTTAAGACTTGTGGTTCGGGATGGAGGATAGAACTCGTTAACGAACTTGGTGACAAGATCTTCCCATGTCTCAATAGAACGAGGGGGTTGTTTCTCAAGCCAATTCCGGGCTTGTCCCTCTAGAGAAAATGGGAACAGAAGAAGCTTGATAGCTTCATGTGGGACATTCTTGTACTTGATGGTAGATGCAATCTTGTTAAACCATCGAATGTGTGCATGAGGATCATCCCGCTCAAAACCATAGAATTGGCTTTGGGTTACCAGATTAAGCAACCCGGTTTTGAGCTCGAAAGTGTCAGCCACGATGGCTGGGACAACAATGGCATCTCCGTAACCCTCGATGGGTGCTTGGAGAAGCTCATTCATAGGTTTGTCTTCTGCCATTTCGACAGGAGGTGGTGGTGGTAGACGTTCCTCAGTCACGGCTGAAGGAGCTGAACGTCCTCTACGTCTACGAGGAATCTTTCCAAGTTCAGAAAGTGGACTTGTAGAACTGGAAGAACGAGTGCGCATGCACTAAGTATAAAAATCAATTTTCAAAACAAATGAGGCAAAACGACAAGTGAACTTAACCAATAATCACAAATGAAATGGCTTCTTTGAAAAAGGTACACCAAATCACAAGGACACAAAGGCAAGTTTTAAATCTGATGTTCGGGAACTTATTATGGTCACACCCCCAGTTAGTAGGTGTACTGCCTTGATTTGCGGTGGTTGATTTTTATGTATATATTAAGTACCACTGAAAAGACGTAGGTAATGATTTGTGCTGATGGGTTTAAAAACTTTTGGAAAATATTTTTGGTATCGTCTCGTTTAACCAAATCGTATCTCTTTAAGAATCACCTTAAAAGAGAATACAAAAATAGAAAACGTTCCGATTGTTTTGTTGTTTTATATTTTTTTTTGTGTTTTTAACACTTTAGGAAAAGTGCTAATGAACTTTTTGATATTTTTATACCTTTACAAAAAAAAAAAACTTTTTACAAATGGTGGGTTATGTGCAAGAATGGGTCTGAAAATGGCTAAACACACGCTAAAGCCTCCCCGGCAGCGGCGCCAAAATTTGATCCGTGCTAAACCGTCAAGCTACCTCACACAAGCTAGCCACTTGTGAATGGCTAACCGTAAGAAGCTTAAAACTGCTTAAAACACAAATACAATGAAGATTAGAGAATACAATGAATTCCCGGGTCGTTTAGTCCCACGGAGACTCAATGGTGTGTAAACACTAATTCAGATGATAGAATGATCACTAAGGATAGTGATCAGTAAAGATTTAGATTGAATTATTACACTACTGATTGATTGGAATGTATTTGGATGCAGAACTGGAAAGCACAACAATCAGATAAAAGAAACGCAAAATGTACGTTTAAAAACTACGTATACGTACAAAATAAAAAGTGAATCTAAAAAATAAAAGACCTAAAAATATGAAAATGACATTTTTGGAATCCTAAAAATAAAAGAAAATTATTAGAAAAAGAAAATTATTTTTATAACTATTTTTTTTAATTATTATTAATTAAAAACTATTTTAACTATTTAATAAATACTATAAAATAGAAGAAAATACAAAATAAGGCTAGAAAAATAAAATTATGATTCAGAAAAATCTAAAATATTATAAAACTTATTTTAAAATTAAAAATATATTTTTCACCTTTTTTATCTAATTATTACTAATTAATAACTATTTAAAATACACTTAAATACTAGAAAATATAAAATAAATCTGGAAAAATGAAATTTTAACTTGGAAAAATCTAAAATATGATAAAACTAATTTTAAAACTGAAAAGATATTTTTTATGCTTTTTAATTATTTATTACTAATTAATTACTATTTTTTAACTATTTAAAATTATAATAAATACTAAAAAGATTAGGAAAATTATGAAACTTTTTCTAAAAATACTATATGATGACAGAAAACTAACAAAAGTATAAAAACAAGATTTGCTTATTAATAAGCTAGAAAGAAAAATCAAAAAGCTAAAACCTATTAAATAAATGCTATCACTGATTTAAAATTGGTCTTTTTCTGGATTTTCTTTTTGAAAACTACTTAAATACTAAAAATATGAAACTTTAACAAAGACAAAAATTTTACAAACTACAAATAAGCTGTTTGATGAGCTTATGAGCTCAACAGTGGGCTTATTAGCTTATTTTGATGAAATAAGCTCAAACAAGCTCACCAGCTGAAACAGAAGCTTAAAATAGATGCAAACAAGCTAGATGAACTGAAATGAAGCTAAAAGAGACAGATAAGCACACTGATAAGCTAGAAACAAACAATAAGCACTTATGACACTAGAGTTGAAAAACAGAAATGGGACAAGGTTTAAGCTAATAGCAGCCGTACCAAACAAGCTTCAAAATGAAAAACAAGTCTTGAGACCTCAAGATGGCTTGGTTGGCTACTCAAAGAACTAAAAATCACAAGCATTAGTCAACTAATAAGCTCTGTGCAAGCTTATCAAAATGGAGCCATTCACTGTGCACAGGGCATGGTTTCAGACTAGGTACCCAAAAGAAGTAGGAAAATAAGCACTTAAAAAGCTGATTAGAAGAAAATTAGTATTTTTCTAATTTTGTTAAGCAACTGAACTTTGATATTCCAAGAGCTTTTAAGCTAAAACTCAATATTAAGCACACAGTAAAAATATCTATTTTAATCAAAAACGACCAAAATGAAAATTTTGACTTTGGAAGAAAAACTAAAAGTTGACCAAGATGAACTTTGATTTGATCTTAAGCACTGAATGTGATGTTACAAGGTGAACTAAGACTGATTTGAATACTTTTAACAACTTGCTAACACAAAATCATGATCCTAGATCTTAAAATTCCAACTGTGACTGCACAATATGTGATTAAAAGAATTTTTGACTTTTTGCTTATGAGCACTGGTTTTTATGACTGAGATCAGTTATTAGAGCCAAGTTAAACAATCTTCAAACAAGTCCAATGACCAGAGAACCTTCAAACACAAAAAACCAAACACCACTTATGATGACTGTTTTGGAGTTTTACAAAGCAAATCTCAAATTTAGACCATGAACTTGATTTCAGACCTTGTATTATCATTAAATAAGACTAAATAAGCTTAAACCAATAGTGATAACAACATAAAACTAAGACTTGATGATAATGCAACTTTAACTGTTAAAACTAAATTTTTGTAAACTACAAATTAAAAAGAACAAGTGACTGATATTAGTGATTAATTTCACTTAACTATAGCTAATGAACATAAAGAAACAGATATTTAAGCTTAATGAACACTTGTACAGTACAATGCCAAAATGGATCAAATTGCTTACAAATGGC